>QJSC01024120.1:4255212-4296756 GCA_003697955.1 Calidris pygmaea
GCTGGAGCGAGTGCAGAGGAGGGCAACGAAACTAGTGAAGGGCCTGGAAGACAAATCATACGAAGAGCGGCTGAAGGAGCTGGGACTGTTTAGTATGAGGAAGAGGAGGCTGAGGGGAGACCTCATCACTCTCTACAACTACTTGAAAGGACACTGTAGAGAGGTTGGTGCTGGTCTCTTCTCACAGGTAATTAATGATGGAACGAGAGGGAACAGTTTCAAGCTCCAACAGGGTAGGTTTAGACTGAACATTAGGAAGGAATTTTCACAGAAAGAGTGGTTGGGCATTGGAATAGGCTGCCCAGGGAGGTGGTTGAGTCACCGTCCCTGGATGTGTTTAAGGGACGTTTAGATGCGGTACTGAGGGATATGGTGTAGGGGAGGACTTTGTAGAGTAGGGTAGATGGTTGGACTCAATGATCCCAAGGGTCTCTTCCAACCTGAATGATTCTATGATTCTATGAAATTAAATATAGAAAAGAAAGAGCAAGATAGAGGGGCATATGGAAAAAAGTCTTTCATAGGAGAAAATAGTTGCAGGAGAGAAGTGACAGAATAGGAGATGAACTATGCCAAAGAGGATAAACGAAGACAAGGAACGCAGTGTAAAAAAAATAAATGCTAATTGCCGCAGAAGAGAATTCCTGTGATATTTAATGAGTCAGTAGCAGTGGAGAAGCTCCTGAAGGTGTTTCAGTGGTGTATGATGGCATAGACATATATAGCAATAAAGGATTTTAAGTTATTCATTCACTCACTTCCTCACTGGAAGAGAAAATCAGTATGGGGAAAGCAAGTGGATTTAACACTGTGCAGCTTTTGGGATCAAATACCAAAATTACCGAGACCTTGCTGATCCACTAAAGATATTCCTTAAGTACAAGAGATGGTTTTAGTGTTTTTTACAGAATTCCATCACTGATACGACCATATTTCCGGAACACACACTGTTCCCAGAACCCAGTCCACGAGCAAAGTAACACTATTCAAGGGGTCATTACACTCACAGGTCCTGGCTGCTATTTTCTCTGAAAACAATTTTCTTTGGAAAAATATCCATTCGAACAGTATTTTCTTCAGTTTTCAGTAGTTGTGGATTTGGAATATCTATTGTGTCTGTCAGCCTGTAAGTATCTGTGAGAAGTGTCTCTCATTCGCAGCTGCTGTTGGATAGAGAACTTTCTGCTTTTCTTATTCGTCTCACGGCCGTCGTGTGTTAGCCTTGGTTCAGAGCCACTCGATCACTCCTTGCAACAGGATGGTGAAGAGATTTGGAAGGGTAAAAGTGAGAAAACTTGTGGGTCGAGATAAAGACAGTTTAGTTGACAAAGCAAAAGCTGCATGTGCAAGCAAAGCAAAATAAGGAATCCGTTCACCACTTCCCACAGGCGGGCAGGTGTTCAGCCATCTCCAGGAAAGCAGGGCTCTGTCACGCCTAATGGCTACCGAGGAAGACAAACACCATAACCATGAACACCTCCCCTTGCTCCTCTTTGTCCCCAGCTTTTATTGCTGAACATGATGTCATATGGTAGGGAATAACCCCCGGGTCAGTTGGGGTCACCTGTCCCAGCTGTGTCCCCTCCCAACTTCTTGTGCACCCCCTGCCTACTTGCTGACGGGGTGGTGTGAGGAGCAGAAGAAGCCTTGAAGCTGTGTAAGTGCTGCTCAGCAATAACTAAAACATTGGTCTGCTGTCAATACTGCTTTGGTCACAAGTCCAACCCGCTATAATACAAGCTGCTAGTAAATCTGTCCTGGCAAATACTGATACAGCAGAAGATCAAACCCAGGCTGCTGTTAATAAGCATAATTTTGTCCTACCAAACCTGACTTCAGGTGTCTTTGTATTACAGTGTTCTGCCTTATATTAAATGCCATTGTTATTGGGCACTGCAGAGTGCTTTCTCAATGGCTGGAATTGTGAAGTGAGTAAAAATGGATGAAACATGAACCCACACAGGCAATGTCACCACCAATTCAGTTAAGTCATTTGCCAGGTCTCCTCTAACAAGTCTTGGAAAGAAAAAGGCACTCAATTTTTTCCCCCCCAAAGCCAAATAAGATAGGGACAAAGCAGGGTAAAGTGCCCTCAGAATCACCCTCCTGAGGCTGTCTAGACACTCTTCTCATTTTCCTCTGTGATTTCAGCTGCTGCACTTCCTACAAAGCTAGTACTCCACTCCTCTCTCTCGTGAGCGGAAACGGTGCGCATAGGAAAGCGAGTGGGATGAGATCCAGAGCAGGGCTTTCTTTGTGAATGCTGAACAGAATCCAGAAGAGACACTCTGTTTCTCATCCCTAATTGCTTCCTCTTAGTTTTTTGTCTCTGGTTTGTTTAGCCTGATAAATTCTTTTTTGTTGCTTATTCTAACTGCTCCATATTCTGTGTTACCATTCACTAGCTCTTCTTCCATTGATAAGCTTCCTAACTTTACCCCAACTTCAAACAAATAATTACTACTGATGAAAGGCTTAGTCTTTTCATGTCTCTAGTTCAAACAGCACTACTTTGTTAATTGCTTTCTCTGGAAGTAGGAATGTTGTACAATGGGAATCTGAAGGAGAGCAGAAGAAGGTTCCTCAGGATCTTATTGACCTGAAGCTGCTGGACTTTCCCACAGGAGGGGTAGAATGGAGGCCACCCACTTCTGCAAGTGCTCACAGCTGCCCCCATGATTTCCAGGGGGCTCTTATCATGGATGACACAAGGAACCCACCTTATATACTGGCATCTGGTTCTACCAACTTGACTTTTCATGCCACTAATCCATATGGCACACATGGATTGAGCAGATGTGTGATAGCCCCTCAGAGTTATTGGTAAAGGGAAAAAAGAGAGTATTCCTTCAGATTTTCCTCAGGGTCTTCTGCCTTTCCACAGGCCCATGCACTCCTGAACCCTACTGGACGGCCTTCTAATCCGGAGGGTGAGCTGCACCTTATCACCTTGGGGAGAAACATCATGCTGTCATTATTATTCCTATTCCTTCAGAATGTTACTAAACTATGTATTTTAGATAAACTCAGTCTTCTTCTGTCTTTCCAAAATCAGGTATGTCATACTTCATATTGTGGAGGACCCAAAATGTATGTGAGGGATGTTCCCTGCATACATGAGAATTAAGAATATTTAAAGAGGTAAAATAAAGTATAATGACTACTAGCTCTGCAACTCCGTATGTTCTTTTATTATATACTATTGACAGAGAAAAAAAAAACACACAACAACTTGTTTAAGGGTTTTCTTTTGCTCTTTTAAGACCTCAAAAAATGAAACAAGTTTTGAGGTTATTCCTCTTTGTACAGAATGGTTGAGTCCTAAATGATGGCAAGAACTAGTGTCTCAGTTTTGGAGCTAGCCCACTGATCTGGTAGACAAGGCTCCATATGAGTTTCTGGTTCATAAGGTTTATGACCAAACAGAATAGCTCTTTGTCTGTAGTTTATAACTGCTCAGCTTAAGACAAATAAGTATGTGCGAGTGTGTGAGAGAGAAAATCTTGAGTAATGGTGTGCTGCTTTTACCTAAGAGTTTGTTTTTGTAAATTGCTGAGTTTGTTGGGTGCCTGGACATTTTGTCTCCATTAAAGAAATGCAAATAAGGAAGTAAACACAAGTAGCCCCGACAACACCTGATAGAGAGGAAAGAGGAGAAGAAAGCAGTCTAATATAGCAGTCAAGTCTAATAGAGCTTGATGCAGAAAATACTTTAAATGGATTTGAAAAAGAAAATCCCAAATTATTTAAATGTCCTTCCTGAGTTCAATATTCAATATGAATAACTTTGAACTTCTGTGAGTCTCCAGTGGTTTTTTAATTTTTATTAAGCTCTGTCCAAGAAGCTGAACAGACTTTTACTGCATATTCCTTTGAACATGTAGAAGTTACCAGTGCCTGTTAAGTGTGTCCACTTGGGAAACACAAGCATTTGAATGTAGTGTACCTGTGGTCATCAGCAGACAGATTAATCTTAGGGGGTTTTCTTCATCACCTGTTCTAAGCAAACTCAAGAATTTGAAACCGGCATGAATGAGAAATCCAAAATATAAAGTACACATCTGGTGATCTAGGTTGCAATGTTGGGATTTTTTTTTTTTTCCTGAGTATATTAACAAAAAAAATTAAAACCTGAGCATGTGTTTCTGCTGGTAGCTTCTTCACGCAGAGCCAGATCACAGTTTAAATGCATATATTAAAGAAGTTTATTTTCTTTCTATTCTTAATAAGAATTGGCCGCCGAGACCCTGCAGCGGCTCGGAGAGCCAGAAGCCTCCCTTACCCTGCTCAGGACTTAGAGGCAGCAAACAACGCCTTCCCCTTGCCGCTGCTTTGCCGAAACCAGGCTTGGGCTATTTCCGCTTCCCAGGGCAGCCTGTGGAGAGGCTGTTCCTCGGAGTAAACATTTTTATGCGAGCACCTTCTTTACCAGCTGCCAGGTCCACTCCTGCCCGTGGCTGTACACTGTCCCTCTGCTGCCCTCTCACCCCACAGCCCTTCCTCAGCTCCCCTCTGGCCTTCTGGATTACCCTGCTCTTCCCCACTCCCCCTGTGTTCTTGCATTTCTGAGAGTCCATGTCATGGGTTGTAACTGTTTGCATAGGTAGAAAAAAAAGGGTGTAAGGCCGGTACACTTACACACCTAATGTTCTCTGGCTATTCTGTTAACAATGCAATAGTCCACTGTAACTATAGTGAAATATAGGAAAGGCTGTTTTTACCTATTACTGTGATGCTCCTTAAGGAGAAAACTGCTACCAGATAGAAACTTGTTCTCAACTGGTCTGGATGATACAGGATTAGTCTGCTACCTGATGAGAGTATTATTGCAATACTTAATTACGAGGCTTTCTTACACATCTTCATTTCAAACATTACCCAGTATCTATCAACTCTTGGATTTAGCTCAGAAAATAGTTTTAATAAAACTAACTAAGCTCCTCTCAGCTTGCAGTTTTGCTGGACTGTACTTCTGTCTGGGACAAACAGGTCATTATGAGGTGGGGAAAATACAGAGAGTAACAAATCTGTGGTCGCTACTGGCAGCACTGTTGAATTCAGACTATTTATTTGGCTCAATTTCTACAGCTATATAAATCCCCCAGGAAAAGTCTGGTTGCAAATCTTTCTGTCCTTCCCTAGTGAGACCTTTTTCAGTTTCAGACCTCTCATGTCTCGATACTGTCTACATAGTTTTCCAATTATTCTATGCATTACCTTCACTTTTGCTTTTTTACTCTTCCTATGTAAATGACCTTTCATGGGTTTTTTACTTCTGTGCTGGAGAGAGGACAGTTAGGGGAAATTGGCCCCAAATCCATTGGTAGTACTCAGCCTGTTATGATCTCAAAGTCTGATAAATGTTAGGTGTATTATTCTTAAAAGTCTTCATGTGGTAAGTACATTTATAGCTATTCTAAGTGTATTTAAAGCAGTGCTATAGCAAATGCAATAGCACAGCTTAAGCCAAGACCTTACAAACACAGTTGTACAAAGATCTTACAAGACTGTACAAACCAGAAAGCCCTTCCCCTTGCCTGGGTTCTCAGAACTTCAGGAGGACGGACTCATCCTCCTCTTTTGCTTAAGGTAACACCCTAATAATGTGGGAGAGGAAGTTCAGGTAGAAGATAGAGCTAAGCAACTGAAGAATGCATTAAATAAATAAAAACAAAAACAAAAACCAGCTTATTATTTTTCTTAGCGATATGCTCATTCATATGCTTTACTAAGTTTATAATCAGCAGTCCTGCCTGTACCTGCCTGCGGTGGTCCCCAGCACAACACCATGTTCCGGCCCTGGACACGTACTCACCCTCTTTGCTTACACTTGGGAGCAAAGGTGAATCAAGTACCACACTCTGTGCTTAGCACCAAATTAAATGTAGTCTAGATAAACAAACATAACTTTATTTTGAGTTTCTTTCTACTTGGATTACTTCTGTTGGTGTTTTTTTAAAGAAGCAGTTGCTTAACTGGAACAGTGTACTCAGACTCTAAAAGGTGAATCATATTGTTATTTTTATGTTTTCCTTCTAGTTACACCACAATCCCCTAACAGTTTACTCATTATTTTTATTATTAGTCCTCCATTTCAAAGATGAGCCATCTGTTATTTATTGCTATCAGCAGAGTTAACAACACGCTAAGTGTTTTGCTAGTATTTCTACTACTGATAGGTGGGGAGTACTCTGAGAACAAGTAATTTAGTACTCATCTTGTCACAAACTTTCCAGAATGAGTCAATGCAAATGTGTGCAGCTAAAAACAACGAGCTGATCCCTCCCATTTCCTAAAATGTGAACACTTACACTGGTGAGCAGAAGCCATGTGAGTGCTATGATGAAGCTTTGCTTCACATGGACTACATTTGTGGTTCTGCTTTTTTCTTTTTTTGTGGCTTTCACCAAATAATGAATGAAATTTAATTTTTGAGTACAGTGGTCATGAATTTAATTTCAATAGTACTGAAATTGTCAGCTAACACCTTTTGAAAGTTCCTAAATACCAGTGAATACAAGTGAAAATTTAGATGTATCTGTATTGATTTCAGTGTGTAAGTTTCAGAAAGTTATACCTGTGCTTTTGTTCTTCGGTGTAAATAGGGGGTAACACCAGTAGTGTCAACACAGAACTACACAATCTAGTTTGGGGTTTCGTTGCAGTCATAGAAGATTTCTTTTCTAAGCACTAAGCAGTGTAAAAAGGGCCACTCAGATTTTCTGAGGGAAGGTACCATGTATTGGGAAAGTATTAATATCCTCACATTATGATGTACTATAATTTTTTTTTTTTTTTTTTTAAAAATCAGTGATATTTTAAAAGGCACATGCACTGGCTTGGAGGCTGTGGCAGGAGGGTGAGCCCACTGACTGCTGCTCATTAGCATAAAGGCAACCTCAGCTGGCTTACTTATCTCAGAACCTTCCTCCAGACATCCTCGGTATGCATATATTTCCACACATGTGAATGTTCATTTTTCTCTTCAGAGACCTAACTGTCTTGTGTTTGCTGTTCTGTTCATCAGATTTGGAAGGTGTTTCTTCAAATTGGCATTGCCCACACATCAGATCAACATACAATATTAATCACAGACTAGCTAAAGCTTTTACTTCAGAATAGGAGTAACTACTACTTAATAAGAGGGTTCAGTTCTGCTGAGAGTGCCTAATATTAATTTGGCTGCAGATCAGTTTCAGCCACTGCAGTCTCAAGCTGAGAATAAAAGCCTCATTCACTTAAATGGTCTTATTTATTAGCCTCTTAAAAGTTTCCACGAGTATGTGCTCAGGAGTTTTCAACAGAACTGTTATTTTTCCCCAGTTTTACTCCTGTTCACATTAATTTAGAGAGGAGGAAAGTCTGTGTCATTTGCTGGGTGTGTGGTGCTTCGAAGGTAAGGTGGTTTTGCATCCTGAGGGGATGGGGCATGAAGAACTTGTATTCCACCAAATAGAGAGAAGAAGGAAAAAAAAACACTAAGTGGTATTTCCTCCATCCAAACAGTAGTCCCTATCTGTTTGGCTCACTGTTTCCTTGAAGGGTTGACAATCATAGCATGTGGCAAATGTTTCCTATACTGTGCCCAGAATGGCCTCGCATATTAGAAATAAGTACAGCTGGATGACTCCGATGGGATGCCAAAATGATTAAGAAGGATACAGTTGCTACCCATCTTTTCTTTGACTAGCCCTGTGCAGAGGAAATCATACAACCATATTTTTGCTCTGGGGAGTCACAGTTCATTGAGAGTAGACCTGACAAAATAATGGGCAGCCTAGGGCTTAGACCTAAAAGTAAAATCAGGTACCCAGGAAAGCATCTGCAGAGACACAGGTTCAATTTTTAAGAAATCTTGGAAACAAAGTTTCAAACCTAGATACAGAAAACTCCAGCAACTCCAGGGTGTCAGCGAGTAACCCAACCCAGAGGACTGGGACGGTTCGTGATACCGACCCATCCTTCAAGGGCACAATGCTTTTCTCTTGTGTACTATAGCTGCAACGGAAAGAGTTGTCATTTGCTATAAACAACCACATTTGAAACCAAGATTGTAATATGTTCTCTCGTGTGCGATTAACTTTAAAACCCATTTTCAGGTTGCTGTGCGGCACCTGCGTTGTTCTAATCACACGCTGACTCCGAAGAGCATTTGATTTCACGCTTAGGTGCAGTTTTATTCCTTTCTGGGCACGCGTGCTGCCGCCGTGACCCTCAGCTCTGCTGGTGGGTGTGATTTTCCTGCTGTTGCTGGCACGGCTGGTGCCACCGCTCTCGCTGCCCCTCCGTCCCACCTGGCTTTGCTCCCCCTGCCCAGGAGGGAGCGGGGAGAGACCTGGCAATGCCAGCAGCTCCAGCAGCAGGAGTGTCGGGACAGAGGTTTGTGCCACGGCCCCGCAGCTTTCCGGACTGCTGGGGAGGGGTTAGACAACCAGGGCTCATCTGCTGGTTTCCAGTCTGTCTGCTGAAGTGGCATCCTACAGCAGCGCTGTTGAGTGACCATTTGGGGTGGGGTTGGTTTTCTTTTTCCTTCTGCGGGCAGAAAAAGGGCCAGCTTGCAATCAGAACAATATACTGACATATACAGGACAACTTGCAGCAGTTAGAAATTCAACACCTGGCCAAATCCGCGTATCCTGTTGTTATTCTACAGTCAGCGTGTTTGGCAGCGTGTAGAAACACTGACTGAAATGCCTAACTAAGGAGTNAAGTATTATAATATATGTATTGTCCATAGCAATATATATGAGTGATTTTAGACTGAAAAAAAATGAAAGAGTGCTAAGAAATAAGATCAATAAACTGCTTAAGAATATACACATTTCCTTAGCATTTCCACATTGCTCTCAACAAAGTTAAATGCAAATGTTGGTTAATAAATGTAAAAAGCTACTATATCCCTTTTAAAACCAGCAAAGTTAAAGGAAATACAGTGACATTTCTGGTACTGGTAGAACATCTGTGGAACTGGAATTTCCTGGTGGCTCTTTGCTTCTATCATACTGAAACTTACCAAACAGGTTTTGTTTCCTTTTCAAAACCTTATCTGGCATAACAATTACTGAAAACTTTTAAAAGATTTTTTTTTAATGTAAATGAATTCTTGGCTTTCTTTTCTGACCTTGACTCTCCTGTGAGCCTTAAACAAAAATGTTTTACATTTTGTGGACTACACTAATAACCAAATGTCCAGCCAAGAAAAACAATTGTATCTTGGCTTTCATTAAAAAGGTTAAATGCAGGAATTTGTTTAGACAGGTCCTTTTCTGCATATGGGTAAATCAGTAGTGTAGTTGTACCTCAGGGCTTGCTGCAGACATAGTTTCCATTTAAAATGAAACCACCAACAGAGAAAAGAAAACCAATCAACCAACCAAAAAAACCCCAAAAAACCAAAAAAAATCACGGGATTGATTTCAAAAGAGACAGATCTGGGATAAATCTTGTAAAGTGCTACATGAAAGTCAGATACCTCAAGGAAAACTGTTATAGATGTGAAGTAAGCCACCTTTCATGATATAAAGCTCCTTTTGACCACTGCTTTATCAAGATCCTTTTTATATGACAAAGAAATTTTCCTGATCTACTGATGATGAAATTCCACATGCAAAGTCATGGAAAAATTAAGAGTAAGCCAAGAAGAATTTATTTCTGATTTGGTTGAGTTAACAAACTTCCACATCATGTTTGCCCTCAATTTTTTTTCTTCAGTTTACTTAGTTTTGTAATATTCACAGTTGTTTTCTGCCAACATGTTCAGTTCTGACCTTTTTTTTTCTTTTTTTTCCCCTTTTTTTTCTTTTTCATTTTTTTTTCCTTCCGTTTATGAGTAATTCTTTCTGCCTATGGATGGAGCAAACCCTGGAGAATACAAAGTACTGCTACGCAGCTGGAGCTAGTCAAGGTATTGATCTCATTCGCTCTAGGATACATCTGCAGGTGACTTTCTTTACCTGGGATTTATAAACAAGATTGGGATTACCTAACATACCTGCGCAGGAGATGAGGTGAATTCTTACTCTGTTCACTCTCCTCCTGTGAGTGCGAGATGCAGTGTTGAGCCTAGAAGGTCTTTGAACAAGCCATCAGTCATCAGAACAAATTACAAGTGGCAACATACATGACAGGAATTATAGGCACCAAAATTCCCAAAGGTATTGCAACTGCTGACATGACTTCGCATTGTTTATTACCAGATGGAGAGAGAAAGGGAGCTGGAAATAAGCAAATATACAACTCTGTGAAAAATGAAATTAAGCCATGTAGTGTTCTCTGGGGCTGTCAGTCTGTCCTTGCAAAGACAAGCAGGAAGATGCAAAGCTGAAGACCAGCTGAAGCAAGTTGAATTAAAATTAGCCCTAGAGAAGCACCTAGGAGACCAGGCTGGCATAAAGTCCTCTTGTGTGCCACGCTCTAGCCAAGCACTGTGACTTTTGAAGCCAAAAAGGCACCTCAGGTGGCCTCAGTCCTGATGAGGTGACGGGAGAGAAGGTGTCCGAGACCAGTTTGTTCCAGACAGCTTGTTCCTGCGTTGAGGGCAAGGCTAATAAACAGAGGACTGGAGAAATGTGAAAGGAAAACATGTTTGACTGAAGTAGATGGCACTTGATGATTCAGAGTAAACTAGAGAAAAAGGACTTGACATTCTGGTGGGCTTGGGAGGTTCATGTTTCTTCAGAGGACTGTCTGTGTAGCCTGGAATTAGATCCACTAAATGTTGAGCACAGGTAAAGCAGGATGCAGGCACTTCATCGTTGGATGTGCCCTAAACTGCGATTCATTTCTTTTCATAACCCAGTCTCAAAAATAAAACCTGCTACTCAGTTGCTACCTAAAACCACCCAAGCCCGAGCTGTTCAATACTTATCTGTTGCTAGAGTCCAGCTGGGATCCAGATACAGGGGAGACAAGTAAATTCCTAGGGATGGAGCTAAAAGAGATTTTCTTTTGTATTGATGCAGATGGACCCTCTTAATATGCAAGATTCAACAGGATATTGACCTACACATGTCCTTCTTAGACTTTGAGCACTCAGCTTCACATGTCCTCTTCCCTGGAAAGTGTCCTCGCCACTGGGAGAAGCTTAGGTGCAAGGCTGCTCTTCTGTCAGTCTTGGATGTGAAATCGGGTATCGCATGTAAATGAAAATAAAAGAAAAAGAAATAAAAGAAATAAAAAGCAGCGCAGGGGGCATGGGGAAAGTTTTTTTCTTCTTCCTGTTGTTTTGTTATTTCCAGGCTTTCTGAACAAGTAGTGTGACCATCTCTGGCACTTGAAAAATTATGTCTAGTACGGTGTATTGGAACCTGTCTTTATTGCCAAGACATTGTGCCTTTTAGGCTTTTTTTTGTATTTGCACAGGTATGCACTAGCTAACTAAACACAAACATACATTGCTGTACTTCTCTTCCCTTTCTCTGTCATGAAGACAGTAGAGCTACGTAATGGTCTAATTTGTAATGATAGTCTAAATAAAAAGTTTTTACTAGAAGTGCATGATTTTTTAAAATAAACTTCATAAAATTCTACACTGAATGAAGGCATAAAACTATATTAATTGTTTTTAAGTACCTAGTGAGAATAATGTACTGTTATATTTTTAGATGCCCAACTTTTCATTTTTATAAATGGCTGACATTGCAAAAAATTGCACATGTCCACATGCAATGCTACATGATGCTGGGAGAACTGGTACAAAGACAAAATGGAGGAATTTAGGAAAAATTTAGTGGTGAAAGAATACTAAAACAGGGCCAGGTTGTTACTGTTAGCTAAAAGGCTTCTGTTTAAAGATTGCCTGGTGCTGTTAGACAGCCACCTTATTTGGCTCTGCTGCAGTCAGTCAGTCAGTTAACACCTTCTCTAAAGAAACGTTCTGCAGGTTTTAACAGTTCCCTTAATTGTGGTGACAGAACTAAGAATAAACATTGTGCTATCTTTGTGGCAATGCTACTGTTAAAGATAAACAGCCTAGCTGAAGAAAGCTAGCATTTTGATCCATGAAATAAAATATGCTTTTGGTGGTTTAGCTTGCCAACAGCAGCCAGCAGTAACCGATCCCTACTGTCAACCTGTTCCGTTTCTGGTGAATAAAAGCTATTTCAAGGCTTACGCTGATTCTCAAGACATCTAGGATTCACTGGTTTTTAAATCTGACAAGGTACATGCCCTTTTCAGAGTGGAGGTGTGGGAAGTCGAACTTGACTGTCACGCTGAGGGTAACTCCGCATCGAGGCAGAAAAGATGCAAAGCGCCTTGTTCACCCCAAGCAGTGCCCTCCAGCCTCAGCCGAGCTGCAGGCGGCACGAGATGTCCCCTCTTCGCTCTACCCTCTGCATGCTGGTTGGGCCAAGGCCACTGTGTGTGTCTCCAGTGCTCGCCAGCCCCGAGTGGCCACCGCCAACCTGGCGTGCAGCCCCAGAAGACCATCGTGCTGGGGAGCAGCCCCCTCAACCGAAGCCACCTGAGACTAACTCTGCAGGGCTGGCAGTATCAGGAAGGATTGGGCAGTGTTGCCCATCATCGTGACTCTCTCTCAGTCCTGCTTTGCTCTGACAGGGTGCATTTTCTTATCTATATGCAATAGAAAGGGATTTTGAGACCCAGACATCCTGTATTGATTCAGGACTCTGTTGATGCTGGGTTTGTGCTCTTGTAATTCACTAACCTTGGATGGACACCTTGAAATCACCCAGATGCTGAGGTTTCACAGAATACGATGGTTTACTTGCAGTATAAGCACATAATGTAGTTTGAGCTCCATTTACAGAATCACAGAATCACAGAATCACAGAATCTTAGTGGTTGGAAGGGACCTCTGAGATCATCGAGTCCAACCACAAAAAACAAAAAACAAAAAACAAAAAACAAAAAACAAAAACAAACAAACAAAAAAACCCACACCACACCAACAATCACCACCAAAAACACCACTCCCAACTAAACCCCACACCCATGACCCCACCCAGAACACCCCACCACAGACCAATAATCTTGGGCACTAGAGCATGCCCTGAAGAGCCATGTCTACACGTTTCTTAAATATCTCCAGGGATGGTGACTCCACCACCTCCCTGGGCAGGCTGTTCCAGTGCCTGACCACTCTTTCAGTGAAGTAATTCTTCCTAATATCCAATCTAAATCTCCCTTGCNCAATAATCTTGGGCACTAGAGCATGCCCTGAAGAGCCATGTCTACACATTTCTTAAATATCTCCAGGGATGGTGACTCCACCACCTCCCTGGGCAGGCTGTTCCAGTGCCTGACCACTCTTTCAGTGAAGTAATTCTTCCTAATATCCAATCTAAATCTCCCTTGCTGCAGCTTCAAACCATTTCCCCTGGTCCTGTCGGTCTCCCTTTGGGAGAAGAGGCCAACCCCCGCCTCTCTACAACCTCCTTTCAGGTAGTTGTAAAGGGCAATGAGGTCTCCCCTCAGCCTCCTCTTCTCCAAACTAAACATGCCTAGTTCCCTCAGCCTCTCCTCATAGGACCTGTTCTCCAGTCCCCTCACCAGCCTGGTGGCTCTCCTCTGGACACGCTCCAGCACTTCAATGTCCTTCCTGTAGTGAGGGGCCCAGAACTGAACACAGTACTCGAGGTGAGGCCTCACCAGTGCCGAGTTCAGAGGCACGATGACTTCCCTACTCCTGCTGGCCACGCTATTCTTGATACGAGCCAGGATGCCATTGACCCTCTTGGCCACCTGGGCACACTGCTGGCTCATGTTAAGCCGGCTGTCCACCAACACCCCCAGGTCCTTTTCTGCCAGGCAGCTCTCCAGCCACTCCTCCCCAAGCCTGTAGCGTTGCCCGGGGTTGTTGTGACCAAAATGCAGGACCCGGCACTTGGCCTTATTAAACCTCATCCCATTGGCCTTGGCCCATTGATCCAGTCTGTTCAGATCCCTCTGTAGTGCCTTCCGACCCTCAAGCAGATCAACACTCCCACCTAGTTTGGTGTCATCTGCAAACTTACTGAGGGTGCATTCAATCCCCTTGTCCAGANTACGGCCATCCAGCCAGTTTTTTATCCAGCGGAGGGTACACTTGTCTATGCCATGATTCACTAGTTTCTCCAGGAGAATGCCGTGGGGGACAGTGTCAAAGGCCTTACCAAAGTCCAGGTAGACAACATCCACAGCCTTCCCCTCATCGAGAAAGCGGGTCACATGGTCATAGAAAGAGATCAAGTTGGTTAGGCAGGATAAACCCATAAACCCATAAACCCATGCTGGCTGGCCCTGATCCCTTGGCTGCCCTGCACTTGCCTTAAGAGCTCACTCAGGATGATCCTCTCCATGATCTTTCCCGGTACTGAGGTCAGGCTGACAGGCCTGTAGTTTCCGGGATCCTCCCTCCGGCCCTTCTTGTAAATGGGTGTCACATTGGCCACCCTCCAGTCATCTGGCACCTCTCCCGTTGACCAGGATTGTTGATAGATAATGGAGAGAGGCTTGGTGAGCTCTCCCGCCAGCTCCCTGAGAACCTTTGGGTGAATCCCATCTGGCCCCATAGATTTATGCGTATCCAGGTGCATAAGCAGATCATTAACTACTTCCTCCTGGATTACAGGGGAGTCGTTCAGTTCTCCATTCTTATCTTCCAGCCCAAGATGCTGGGAGTAGCTGGTCTGATTATTAAAGACAGAGGCAAAGAAGGCATTAAGTATCTCGGCCTTCTCCTCGTCCTTGGTTGCAAGGTTTCCCCTCGCATCCAGTAGGGGATGTTCAGTCACATTCTCTGTGACTGTCTTTTTGTTAATGTATTTATAGAAACTTTTTTTGTTGTCCCTTATGTTAGTTGCAAGGTTCAGTTCCAGCTGGGCTTTTGCCTTCCTGATTTTTCCTCTGTATGTCCTAACAAGATCTCTGTACTCCTCCTGAGTTGCCTGTCCCCTCTTCCAAAGGTGGTAAACCTTCTTTTTTTCCTTAAGTTCCATCAAGAGCTCTTTGTTCATCCAGGCTGGCCATTTTCCCCGGCCTTTAATTTTGCGCCTCATGGGGACAGCCAGCTCCTGGGCCTTCAGGATTTCCCTCCTGAAGAGAGCCCAGCCTTCCTGGACTCCTTTGTCTCTCAGGACTACCTCCCATGGGACTCTCCCAACCAGGGTTTTGAACAGGCTATAGTCTGCCCTCCGGAAGTCCAAGGTGGAGGTTTTGTTAACCCCCTTCCTTACCTCACTTAGAATGAAAAACTTAATTATTTCATGGTCGCTAAGCCCAAGACGGCCTCCGACCTCCACATCTCCCACTAGCCCTTCTTTGTTTGTCAACAGTAGGTCTAACAAGGCACCTCCCCTGGTGGGCTCACCTACCATTTGTGTTAGGAAGTTATCTTCCATACACTCAAGGAACCTCCTAGCCTGCCTGCTCTCTGCTGTGTTGTATTTCCAGCAGATGTCCGGTAGGTTGAAGTCCCCAACCACAACAAGGGCTGGCAATCGAGAGACTTCAGCCAGCTGCTTATAGAATACCTCGTCTACCTCCTCATCCTGGTTGGGTGGTCTATAGCAGACTCCCAGCACCAGATCTCTCTTGCTAGCCTTGCCCTTCATCTTTACCCATAAACACTCAACTTTATCATTGCTGGAATCTATTTCCATACAATCAAAACACTCCCTAACGTACAGAGCCACACCCCCACCTCTCCTTCCTTGCCTATCCCTCCTGAAGAGCTTAGAGCCATCCATCACAGCATTCCAGTTATGACCATCATCCCACCATGTTTCTGTGATGGCGATCACATCATAGCTGTCCTGCTGCACAATGGCTTCCAGCTCATCCTGTTTGTTGCCCATGCTACGTGCATTAGTGTAGATGCACTTAAGCTGGGTACCCGATTTCACCCCCATCCATGGTACTTTACCCCCAGGCTCATTACCAATGGGCCTGGTATTCTCCCCCTTCCCCTTTGATTCTAGTTTAAAGCCCTGTCCATGAGTTTTGCTAACTCTTGGCCTAATACCCTTTTCCCCTTTCGGGATAGGGTTTTTCCATCATTCTCAAGCAGACCCGGTGTCCTATAAATGAAACTATGGTCTGTGAATCCAAAGCCTTGTTGGTAGCACCAGTTGCGGAGCCAGGCGTTGATCTGCCTGATCTTTTTGTTTACCCAGTCAACGGTACCCAAAAATGGGGGGACAGAGGAGATCACAATTTGTGATCCTGAATCCTTGACTAACTGTCCCAACGCCCTGAAATCTTTCTTCATCACTCTGAGACTTCTCCTTACTAGTTCGTCATTATCTACCTGTAAAATCAAGAGGGGGTAATAATCCGAGGGCTTTATCAGGCCAGGAAGCTTCCTGGTTATATCTCTAACATGGGCCCCAGGGAGGCAGCAGACCTCCCTTTGGGAAGGGTTTGGCCTGCATATGGGACCCTCAGTTCCTCTCAAAAGGGAACCTCCTATAACTATTGCCCTCCTCCTCTTCTTCACAGAGGCAGTCTTAATATGTGGAACTGGCTGCTTCAGCAACTCCCTGGATAAGTCTTTATCAGTGCTTTTGATTCCCTTTGGTTTTGATGTACCGTCCTCCCCTCCAACAGCCGGTATCTCCTCCAAGATTCCGTACCGGTTCTGCAGGGGTAACTGGGGGGGTGGGAGGGGCAGGGAGGGGATTTGTCTGCTTCGCCTAGCAGGGACCTGGTTCCATCCCCCCTCCTCTCTGAGATCCCCTTCTACTGCTGGATGAGAGGTGGGAGGAGGGTCCTCCGGTGTATGTGAGGCCCCAACATGTTCAACATGTTCCCTTACCCTCAGGGAGTGGGCCCACCAGTCTATCTCCCTCTCGCACTCCCTGATACCCCTCAACCTTTCCACTTCCTCCTTCAGCTCAACCACCAGGCTCAGGAGATCGTTCACCTGTTCGCATCTGACACACGTGTCATCCCCACTACCCTCCATGGCAATGGCCAGACCCCGGCACTCCCCGGCAAATTTAGTGCGTATGAAGTGTCTGGAATGTAGTTTAATACTAATTGTAGTGACTGTACTACTCATGACAAAAATGTCCGGATTACAGTATCTCGTAAATCACTATAGTAAGCAGGGTGTGTGCTCCCAAAGGAAGAAAAGCAGTCTTAGCTGTCTGGTAGTAATAAACCTAAAAACTCAATTTATTATACTTGTAGGCCTAAAGAACAGCCTACACAGACTGGATGAAAATGTGTTATGCAGTGGGTACTAGTGGCTTCCTGCTATGACTTAGGCAAGGTTGCAAGCGTATTGTAAGAGAATACTAGGATATGACTGCATACAGGGGCAAGAGATCTTTGAGATGACTGATGTGTGATGCATAACTTCCTTTCTTTCAGCTTTAAAATGGAAATGAGCCTCCTGATCTGCATGTTTCTGTTTGCAGACTTACTCTTTTGCTTAGTAAAAGTCAGTGTGGATGGCCTTGTTTCAGAATACTATTTGAATTGTTCCTATTTAAGTCAAGAATTAGATGATTATTATGTTGAACTAATTTTCCACAAGGAGAGATTTGTTGTTTCATTTTAGATAAGGTAGCAATTCAACTTTTCAGGGAGGAAAAGGCCTAGGAGTCTTGTGAAAGGGTTTCATTTCCATTTATTGTCAAATCTTCTAGCACTGATCAGTGACACTGATTGCGTCACTCATACTGAACGCAGACATACTACTTTGCAGGTGGGATGAGATTGTCAGTTGTTCTTGGGAGAATAGTTTAAAGCTTTTAGCTTTATCATGTTTTAGTTTTGTCCCTGCATGCTGTTTTTAGCTCCTTAGAGTGATATTCATTTAGGCTTCTGGGTTTTCCCCAGGTTCATGGCCATCCCAGTAAGAAAAGTGCTCAGACCTTCAAAGGTATCACTCACAATGATAATTATTAGAGCTAACACATTAAGAAGAGAAAAGCACAGATAATCTTATGTCCCTTTAGGTGCTGGGAGCCCCAGGCATTGAACAGGACTCTGACCCAAGCACAAGACGCCTTGCAGACCCCGTTCACGGCAGGGAGAGGGAGGCAGTCGGTCGCTCCTGCAAGTCATTCAAGCTGCTGCAGGATTTCCTAGCAAGAAAGCAATGTTAGTCACCATTTCTACTGTCAAAAAGGAAAGGCATTCTCCAGAGAACTTCTCGTTGTGTTGTTAAAGACAAGGCTTGGTCACCAGTGCTGACAGGCATCTGCCCAGAGGCGCCTCCGGCACTATGCGGAGGAAGGTGTGTGGCAGAGCACGGCACGGCATGGCACAGCCTGAAGGCCACGGCCCAGGTTAGCTGCACTGTGGGTCACTGGCTCCTAAAAATACCGTGGTCTCCCAGCCAGCATCACTAGACCTTCTGCTGCCGGTTTTCCACCGGTAAAACTTTAAGTCACTTATAATACTTTAGCAGAGTATGAACAGGCAGAACGGACAACTTTCTAAAATGACAAAATTTCATCACAACAGTTTCTTCCACCATCTCCTGCTGTTTTTCTATCATTACCCTCCGCTACTTTTTCTACTCCTCCCTTTCTGCTCTCTCTTCTTTCAGTAGCCTTCCTGTTTTCCTGTTTTTTCCCCCATTTCTCTAGTTCCAATCAATTTTACTCCACATCATTTTCTCATTCTATTTTTGCCAGTATAACAAAAAATATTCTTCATCTCACTTGTCTTTTAGTGCATTGTCCTGTGCTTTTTGTGATATAGGTTCTCTGGAAAAGGTGGTCTGTCTTCCCATTTGTTTACAAAGTACTTGCCACAGTAGGGCATTTGGATAAAGTCACAATGAAATCAATAGCCGTGTGATATTTTTCTGCTTTTCATTTCCTCTGGACAAGTTAATATTTAACTCCAGTAAAAGCCACACTGTGGCTAATTTTTTATTTTTTTTTTCCTTCTTTTTTCCCCTCCAGTATGTCTCCACTGAGTATGTCTCCAGTGCCAGGACTGCAGAAAAAGTTAATGGATCCATGCCATTCTCTTTTCTGTACTACTGTGTTCCCAAGGCTTTCATGGGCTTCCCTAGCCACTTCACTTCTTCACATCTAACACTGAATGCTCTGTCCCTTCTCACCATCTCCTTGCTATGTGAAAAAAGAAAGTGCTTATTCTAAGTGGAGTCTCATCACTGGTTCCGCTTTCCACAGCTCATTTTTAAGACTTTTTTTTTTGCTCTAAGCTAATGCAGACAATTTCAATTTGCCTAGAAGTCACTGTGCTAAACTTCTGCTAATGTTCTTTGTCTAACAAAAAATGTGCTGTGTGAACCTCTTATAATGCAGCGTAGAGCACTGAAATTGCATCATGAAGCCTCAAATCTGCCCAGCAGCTGGACTCCTTATGGCAGGAATGTGATCAGATGGGGGCTGAGCAGATCTGAAGCCAGGATTTGCCTGTTGAACTGCAGCACTGGAATTGATTCAGTGAGAAAAAGCTGCCAACCGCCTCTTGAAATATACTTAAATATTATTTGACTGTGTTTTATCCAACAGCCTAATCCTTTTCTGCAGATTGCCACTTAACACTCAGGCTGACATTTTATGCTACCTGCCATTTTTTTAGTAAAGGCAGAGAATCTTCTGTCTGGTAAGCGATGAGACATTCAAAAGGCAGGGTAGTGGGTTGTTTTTTTTTCTCCAGCTCGGGTTCATTGGCATAAGCATTTTGAGGTTGATAAACTTTTATTTCTGAAACTACGCAGAGTCCAGGCTACTGTAACTTGTATTGCTTTGATGTGGTTTCTTTACTCCTCCTGCCTGGTGCTTTTTAGATGTCAGCTCTTGAGATTTAGCATCAGTTTGAGTCACCCTGCCAATCTTCTGGTGTGCCTCTGATACTGATTGGTTTGCACCATGACATTGGAGAAAGACCCAAGAAACCTGACATCAGACAAAAAGAGCGACACTTCCTCCTTTGGAGTTATGAAGTGCGAATAGCATGCAATACCTGCATAGAGATCTGCAAGCACCAGTGGATATGTACATTGGGCTGCATTTACAGACAGCATTTAAAATGTTGTTGGAAGTAGGTGCCTGATTCCCTACTCTGGGTTTAAGTGCCAGGCTCCATAGAGAGCTGAACAACTGGCACAGGGAGTTATCAGCTGCATGGGGCTGGACGAAACGATAGTATGGAGAAGGGTTCGTCTCCAACCCAATAAAGCTGGTGCCTTCTTTAGAGAAGAGCCCAAATTCCTGTGTAGGCAGACAAATGTATTTCCTATTCTTTTAAAAAAACAGAGGGTGCGTTGCTCTTCCAAGACAGAGGGGAGGGGAAGGGAAGGAAAGCTTTCTGAGTGTACCTACAGCAGCATGCACAGCAGTTTGTGCAGACTTAAAAATGAACTAGGCGCTGAGTTATGCAGCACAGGCCATGCCAGGTGGAAGCAGACATATAGATTCACATGTTTAGATAAAGGATGAAAGACCAAAGATTAGACTATGATGGAAAGAAGATGCCTCTAACTTCAGGTGCAGTGGGGCGGGGACATATTTTTCAATATAACTACAGAAGTTCCCACCCTTAGGTGCTTTCAGATTTTTTTGAAAATTGGCCAAGGCTAGTGGCTTGAAATACAAATTGTTTCATAGTCATTTACTGCAGTTTAGGCAATACCAAATATGGGAAAGAAAATTGGAGCCAGTGCTGTTAATTTCATGGTCACTTTTTGTTGCTCGTATTTTTCCTTCCATTACCTTTGCCAACAAATGACACAGAGCACTCGGCAGAAAGTGAAATCATTTTGGCAGAATTATTTTTCCTTCTTTTTTCCAGCAATTAAAGAGAGTAGCACTTAACAAAGATTAATCCAATACTGCCTTCTGCCAAAAATCATTTATACTACTATAAGCCCAATGCCTAAATATAAAGAATAATACTTCCATTGGTATATTCTGATGCCCCAATTCTAAACCAAGCTTTTCCATGGGATTCTTAGACTACACATCAGGAATTAAGTTCCCATCAAAGGCCTGCATTATGTGATTTCTCAGTCTAAACTATTCTAAGTACCTGTTCCTGTCCAAAGAGACAACAAGCTACACAAACACAGACACATCTAGCCTTTTTCACAGTAGTTTTAAAAAGTAACGTGTAAGTCCAGACATACAGACCTTCCTAGGCAAGAGGGAGGACACATGAAAATAATCACACAAAACAGACTTGTTTTCCTATAGTTCACCATTATAGCCACCTTTACAACAATCTTTAAATGGCCAAAAAGTCAAATACCTTCTTAGAGCATCGCATAGGAGAAGATTGACCTGATTGTGCTGACTCCTCTTTGTGTCCAAAAAGGGACTTGTAAAAGCACAGACTGATATTCCTTTTGACTGCACTCCAGGAAAAAGTGGGGAACCACCTCCTACCATCCCACAGTTGTATTACACAAATGGATTAGTTTGAGGATGTGAGCAGAGCCAAATGCTGGTCACAACAGCACTGGAAAGTGCTAAGCACCTTCATTATTTCCCAGCTCTTTTTCTTTTTTTTTTTTAATCACTGTTCCCAGCTTCATCTGGGCTAATTGATCCTCTGAAAAACAACTGGGCAGGTACCCCTACATTACATGTAATAAGCAAGCTGCCCGCCTCAGAGTGTAATTATGTTGTTAATGTAAGAAAACATTTGAAAAAATTTAATCCCAGACAGATGTTGGTCTGAAATAACAGAACAAGTGAAAAAAGGGAACAATATGTTGGGGCTTTGTAGGCACTGGTATTTGTGGGGGTGAAAAAGTGGATATGTGCAACATGGGAAATTAAGTTACAGCAAGCGCCAGGTATTATTTAAAACAATCAATTCATAAGAAATAGGTTATGTGACTCTGGAATTTCTTATCTTCAGCTCTCATTCCTTTGGAGTGGTTTTGTAACTGTGTAAGTGCTGGAGGAATATAGAAAAACAGTGGTATGTGCTTCTGTGGACTGCAGGAGGTCTCCAGTCCAACCCCCCACCCCAGGCAGGCTCAGCTGTGGGGTCACACACAGCTGCTCAGTGCTTTATGTGGCCAGGGCTTGAAATGCCCCAAGGACAGAGAAGGCACAGCCTCTCCAGGCAGCCGGTCCCAGTACTTAGTTGTCCTGCCATGGAAATTCCCCGTCCCCACTTCATCTAGCTGGAAACTCTCCTGTTTCCATTTATGGCCACCGTTGGCAAAAAGCCTGGCCCCTTGTAAACTCCTTGTAGGTAGAGTGGGCACCTTGAAGCTGCTCTTCTCCATTCCAGTTCTTGCTGCCTCTCCTCACGGTGCCTGTTGAAGCCTTGCCTGTGTTCATCCAGGCCAACACCATCTACCACTCTCCCCTCATCCACAAATCCAGTTATTTTGTCATAGATGACCGTGCAGCAGGTCAGGCGTCATTTAGTCTTGGTTAATCCTTGTTGACTGTTCCCAGTCCCTGTCTTCTCCCTCTTGTCCTTGTACATGCCTCAGAGCTCTTGCTCCACCCATGATTCCTGTCTTCTCCCTCTTGTCCTTGTACATGCCTGAGAGCTCTTGCTCCACCCATGATTTTCCCAGGGACCAAAAATGAGGCCAACAAGCCTTTAAGTTCCCCAGACTGTTCCATTTGCCCTGCTCTGAAGACGGGTGCCACATTTGCTTTGCTTCGGTCATTGGGGGCCTCCTCCAGTCTCCACAACCTGTCAGAACTGAAGGAGAGCAGACTTGTGAGGAACCAGACAGCTCTTCAGCACCCTTGCATGCAGCCCAACTGGTCTCAGCGGCACGGGTAGGTTGAGGGCTCACTTGAAAGCCACCTCAGCCTCTGTCATTAAATCACTGCCCCCTATCCAGCAGTTGGTCCAAATACGCTGTTTAACCTCCACTGGCTGAAATAAATTGGTGACTAGTGCTGAACCACTAACTATAGCACCTCAGACAGAGCTGTCTGAAATATTTTGATATGTTGATTTGTCATTCTGTTCCACTGTGACTGTCACTTTCCAGTGTTTTCTGCTCTTAATATACTTTTAATTTTTTGGGAGACTCTTCCAGTCTGTGCTGTTCATCTTCAGACGGTGAAAGGCAGCCTTGTGGAGGGTTTTCCTCTCATTTAAAAATTTCCACGTGTGACTATTTTTAATGCCAGAAAGATGCTTAGTTGGTGGAAATTTCTCATAGTTTCATGCAAATTAACTGAAGTACACAGATTGCACAGCTGAGCTGCCAGTCTGGCAGATTTAATATTTTCTGAGTGTTCTTCAGGCTACTAGTAAAGATTCAGTCTTCAAAGGTCAAGAAGGGTAAAAGTCCACTATATTGGCTGCAGATTTTGATACCTTCACAGGTAAAAGAAACATGACTTTAAAAACACACAAAACCCTAGTGGTATAGAGTTCAATACTGTTTCAGCTAGACCTGAAAAATATTGACCTTGTGTGCACTTTGAGGTTTTTGGGACTATATCCCCACAAAGATAGATCAGAGACATTTAGGAATGATGCTTTTTTCCCAGAATATTTATTTTAAGAATTCTCATGAGAACTGAACTTGACAGTTGCAGCTAAGGGTTCATTCAAAAGAAAACTCTGGACTCTTGAATTATCCTTTGCCTAAGAAATGACAGCTGTGCAATAACAATTATACTTAAGAGGGTCTGAAATTCTAAATTTACTAAAAAATTAAGCTAAGGAATAGCTACCAAATTGAGAAACAAAGTCACTCCTTACATAAAAATCTAACCCGTTCTCTAGATCACACTTTCTGTTCACTAGTTTCTCCCCTCCCACAGAGGTACTGAAACCTAGAGCTACACTGAAACATGGACGAAATTATTCTGCTCATCCTTCCCCTAAGTATATAAATAAATAAGCATGCCTCTCAGTTATACAACAGGGCAGAAGTGACTGTACTCAATTTAAAACATTTTTGTTCGATAGCTTTTTATGAAAAGTCCTATAAAATCTACAAAATGTGCTTTAAGCGTTGTGTTAAAATACTGAGAACTATTTTAAATTATGGAATTTAACCTACACCCATGACTCAAATTTCTATTTTATTCCGAATGTCAGTCCATTACTCTTACACTTCCTGATTAGGAAGTGTACCTAGAAAGACTTCAGCTGCTGAGAGAAACCTAATTTATTTTCCATGTGTATCTGAATATATAATCATTTTATCATTTTAGAAACATTTTCAGATTCAGCACAGACTGCAGAATAAAGCTGGACAGATAATCCACCAAAGGATTCTCTCGCCTTTATACAAATTTAAAGGAGACTTGCACCATATTTTCAGTCCAGATGTCACTGACACCTAGGGGATGGGAAGGTGGTGCCAGGGAAGACAGCCTTCAGGACTAAAGCAATTAAGTACCCTTGTTCTCAGTAGGATCTGTAACCTTATCTGAAAATAGTTTTACTGAAACTTCACTTCTTGTATCTTGGCCACCTGAAGTTAACGTTTGGCAAGGTCTGTTGGCGTTTCTTTCAGATGTGCCCCCTCTTCCCAGCAAATCATGGCAGGAGGAGAAAAGGAGGCAGAGGACTATGAGCCAAGGAGGCAAGGGTGGGAAAAATCTTCTTTGCTAAGGAAGGAAAAGGTTCATGAGACTGGAGATACTGAGGAATAGAACTTCTTTTTCTCTGTGACCTCAGTTGCAGTGGGTAAGCAGGCAGAAAAGGTTAAAGAGCAGCAAAAGCAAAATGCTTTGACTTATTACCGAGAAAACAAAATGAAGTTTTTCTCTGGCCCTTCTGATTTTGGTCGTTTGAAGAGAACAAGAGCTCTCCAAAGGTCAGTTGCCCTAGGGAGCAGGCTTGGGAGCAGGGGCATTATCTCAGTTACTAAACATCCTGTTTGCTGAGTTTCCTGGCATGGCAGCTATTCAAATTATATTTACGGGGGAGGGAGGGAAAAAGAGAAGGAGGGAAGAGTATGCATGGTGTTTATACTTCACCTTCTTGCAGAAGTC
Source organism: Calidris pygmaea (assembly GCA_003697955.1). Classification (NCBI taxonomy): domain Eukaryota; kingdom Metazoa; phylum Chordata; class Aves; order Charadriiformes; family Scolopacidae; genus Calidris; species Calidris pygmaea. Next base: position 4,280,079 of record QJSC01024120.1, read on the forward strand.
CTTAAAGAAGAAGTACATGAGTTGTATAGTCTGGATATGTACTTTTTCTGAACCCCTGAAGTTTAATTGCTGATTGTTTTTGAAGGATTTATGTATCTCACAGGCAACAGTTGCTCTGAGCTACGGTGCCACACACACAAAAGAAAGAATAAATGCTTCTGGTCTCACTGCTTCAAAGTACGCTCTGGTGTAAAAGTAAAATCCCTTATGCTCTTTGTGGCCACTGTAGCAATAGGAATTGAATACAGCAGGCTTATTGCCAGGCTTACAAGTGTGTGATACGTTATTTTTTAAGAGCATCTTCTTGCTCTGCATGCCCAGCAGAGACATGCCATGCAGGCAGCTAACACAGCACTGCTTGGTCCAGAATTAATTAACCCACTGGGCTCATTTGGGCTGAAGAGTCCCACGCTGGCAGGAGGGGGCCTGGCCTGGCCAGAGCTGGTGTGTTGCTAACAACAGGCTTGCTGATTTTTGCAGAAGGACCTATCTGCCTTAAACTTGAAAAGGCCCAAAGGGCAGCTGGGATTAACTAAAAATTAAGGGTGACAGCATCTCAACTCCTGCTTGTAGAGAAGGTATTACAATACCATCCTAATAATCTAGTGGTTCAAAAAGGCAATTAAGGTTTAACTGCCTGGTGCAAGCAACTTGCTCAACTGACATCAGTCTACTACTAAACAGGATTATGAGGATTACCTACAGACAGGTGATGTAATATCTTCCAGTGTGTTTTCCATACTAAACTCATTTCACATCAGCACTGGGAAATCCCTCTTTTCAGCATCGCTAACAGCAATTCACACAGCTGGTGGCAAAATATACTAAAGACTCACTCATAACTGTTAATGCAAAGCCACAATTTTCACTTTCCTTATCACATACCAGTTGGTAAAATATATTTTGAAGCCGTATGACCACTTCTGCTCCCCACCCCCATGTGTAGAAGAATCAGGTTGGTGGAAAGGAAGACAGATAAAGGGTTTTGATGTAGACAAACTAATTTCATTAAAGTTAGTGGAGATATTAGTAACTAAACATTTTCTTCTAAAGGATTTGTGAAGTATTGCTTGTTTAAATAAGAGAATGAAGGTAGGCTCAAGCCCTTGAAAATAAGAAAAAATATGACAAGAGGAAAGATTAATATAATTTCATGGTACAGAAAAAAAGATTATTACTTGTATGTGACTATATCTCCCCGGATGCCTAGGCTCCCAAATCCAGAGGAAATTATTTTTTAAAAATATAGTTAGACCAGTATCTGTCAGAAGTTGTTCCAACATCCTGTCTTCGAATACGTGACATGGATTTTAACAGGTGGCATCCACTCAGGGCCTATCCTGGCATGTTTTTCTTAGCTGAATTTTTTCCCTATATAATTTTTTCCCACATAACTTAGTTTTTTTGGGGGAAAAGAATATCTTTTTTAATACATTGGTTTGACTTCAAGGATTTAGCTGTGTTATTAACTTTTTTCTTGTCAAGATCTATTATAGCTGTAGAAGACAGACAAACTAAAAGGAATGCTGGTAGATCCTAGAAGACCCCAACAATGTGTAAGACTCCAACAGCAATGCTCAGTTTCACGGCCTCAGAATTCAAATGAGGGCACTGATCAAAATATTTTCCTGCCTGAAGGGAAAGGGAAAGGGAAAGGTATTGTAAGGTAAGGCACGGCAAGGCAAATAATGGAGACCATAATGCAAATACAAAGGATCTGTGTGAGGTTAGTGGCTAACCCACAAAAGAAGAAGAAAAAAACCCAAACCGTTATTTGTATCCAAAGAGTAAGAAACTGACTCATTTCAGTTATAAAACAGAAAAATTTCAGGATACATATAAGGAAAGTAACTTGATAAAACACATTAGCGTAGACTCTTGAAAACTGAGTAAGAATATCTGGAGTAAGTTGAGTGACTTGATTTGGAATAAAGACCATAACCTATAGGGTATTTCCTTTTTATGTCTGCTAAGGCACCTGGAAGGCTCCCTGCCTGTCAAAAGCGGGTTACTTTTAGTTTACCACAATGCAGTCTAGGGCATTAAAGGCACAATTATGGAAATTGATGTTTTGGAAAGAAAAGAATTTGAAAACTATGGAAACTGGTCTCAAAGATTACTGAAATGTTAAGCTAAGGATGAATGTTATTGCTAAGTGGAACTGGGAAGCCATTTTACATAATACAACTTCCCATGTTTTAATTGACTGAAGAGGTGCTCACTATATTCTTTCTTTTACATATGCTATAAGTGACTAAACAAAAATCCACCACTAAAATTTTCAAGAGGAAAAGAAGCTACAAATTAAGACAGTGAAATATTGCAACAGAACTTAAAGTAAATCATGTTTGGTTTTTTTTTATTTTTAATGACTGCCACAACTATTCAGAGCTAGCAATAGCACTGAATCTGGAGGAAGGGATTATATCCTCCTTATCAGTACAGAGTAACTATGTTGGAGCAGATGGCCTCTTCTTTCATTTTTATCTTCTAATGCATTCATGTTATAACTCAGATCAATTTTTAGTTTTCAGGTCACTTGAAAATGCATCAAGTAATGGTGATCTGGCTCATTCATGACCTTAATTGTAACTGCCGCATTCATCTTGAAAGTTTCCTGTTGTTTTTTGTTGTGCTAGATAGAAAGCAGTAAGTTAGTCAAACACATGCTTCCTGTCAAATCAAACCTAAGGCAGGAAGGAGATGAAAGCACAAGTATTAGGTTGCTGGGATCAAATCAGCCTTTGAGCCTAAAGGTTCTCAGCCTGGTGACTCTTAGTGATACAAAATACTTGGTTACCATAATTATTATCAGTAAACCAAGGAAATCGTAATTATTAGGGCCACTCAAAATGCTTATGTGTAAGTGGGGACTGAGCTACAGCAGCGCCTTCGATGCACTGAGCCCTTTGGGAAAATTCTGCTAGGGAAAACTGAAAGACAAGGCAGGGAATTTTGAATAGCATACGTGTTACTTCAGCAGCTATTTGGTAGGCAGAATGGAAACCAGTTTCCTTCCTGGCTGCCCAAATGATGATGAGGTCACCGTGCGAGGTGTAAGCTGGGGGCATGCAGCTGGAAAAAGCAGGTACGCTGAGTGCCCTGGGCAACACCGTAGATGAACCCACCACCGCAGCTCCCATTTTAACTTCTCTATCCTCTGTCCAGCTTCAACCCTGCTGCAGGTCCGGTGTGTTGCCTCCTTCCCCAGAGGGATGATCAGAGTAAACCAGCAGTTTTCTTGTATTAGAGCACCACTGTATTCTGAATTAACATTGATGTTATCATTAAGCTTTTGATTTTTAGCTTTTCCTGACAAGAGCGCAGCATCTTCAGCACGGCATCAAGATCAGGTTGTTGCTGCAGTATCAGTTTCTCTTTCATGTTCACTCAAGCCAGTACTACACTTGTACTCCAGTCCTCTAAACATCCAGTAGAAAACTGAGACGTTATGAATAAATGCTGATGTTGGTAAGGGATGTAATCTAGGTTTCATTTGAGTTTTGCTGGTGCCACAAAGTTGTTTAATTGTAGGATGATGATTATTTAAGCTAAGTTTCTCGGCAGATTCACTGAAATACTAATGTAAGTTAGATTGCTTTCTCCACCCATTATAGCTGGCTATTGTATCTTTTCTGTATGCATAGTTACAGTACCTTTAATTAATCTATTAATTTCATTTGGCACATTCAGTACTTGTTCAACAGATTAAGAGTTCTTTTAATGAAACTGCCTTTCTAGACCATTTAAAATCAACCGTATCAGGGTGTCTCTTCTACAAGTCAGTTTTAGGGAGGTGGGGTTTTTTGTGATAAATTTTCTCCAGAAAAATGAGCAACGCCTTCTTCTCTTGTGGAGAATGTACGCTAAACAGCAACGTTCTCCTATTTTTCCTTCGGTACAGACCAGAATATATAGTAAATGTGCATGGAATCTCTCTTGACTCTATCCAAACAGTAACATTTGGAGCACCTAGTCCAGTAGCATCCTCACTATCTACAGTAGCAGTATCATTCACAGCAGAGATACAGCCATCCATTGCATTATACAGATGAGTAGGGACAAAGCAGGCTGGAATAGGTAGGTAATGGGGTTGGTGCTCCAGCTGCCCAGCAGATTTCAAGCAACTGAGTCAACAGTGCGTCCTGTGCAGAGAGCTTCATTATCACTTTTTCCATCTATATGAACTAGCAGATCTGGTCTTACAGAAGCGACTCATGTAGCTTGTCTTTAGGTGGAAATTCTTAAAATCAAATACCTTCCTTTCTGCTAAAATAGCACATGACTTTCTGGAATTCCCCAAAACTATATGCAGTGAAGTTACACCTTGTTGTAGCTTGTGGTAGAGCACAACTGTCTTCAAGAGCATTTTTGTAGAAAAGCCAAAGGGTGGGGAAGATAGGGTATTTCCCTCCACTGCCCCAGCTCGTAGGCTTTAATTACCTGATTATGCATCATGTGAGAGTCTCTGAAGGCTCCCTAAACAGCTTTCAGGTGGTTTTGAAGGCAGAGGTTGGCAAGAATAGGCCCCATTTCAGATTAAACTGCTTGCCTCCCTAGCCATTTGCATGATCAACGGTAAGCAGTTCATTACGTTAATGTTTAAATTTTGGGGCACGCCTTAGGAGAAACTTCATGACAAACTGCCTTTGTAAGAAATACCTGCTGCCACTACAGCAACAGTTCAAGAAACAAAGAATTTAGTCTAGTTTGCCATTTGCTAGTGCCTGTAATAAATTCCACTGTCATCTCAGGAGTAAGTTAAGAGACCTGGCAGTAACTACGCCTGAAATACCTCAACTGATATGGAAAGAAGTATCATCCTTCAGAGTGCCCTGTTTTCTCATCACCGTGCTTCTGTGGCACACTGCAGCACCTCAACTAAGCAGGGACCTAACCTGGAGCAAAACACATTCAGATTTCCTTCTTTCCCTTCCACCAAAAGAAGCAAATAAATAAAAATCAGCTGCACCAGCTAAACATAAACAAGCTTAGACACACGAATGAATGGACACACAGAGGAAAGGTAGCATTTGGCTCAGCTGCAGCTTCAGTTGTGTATAGCTTTTAGAAGGACTTCAATTGTAGGAAGAGGCAATATCATTTAGAAAAATAATTTTATTTTTGCATACTCAATGTTAAAATAATCTGGAATGCAAATTGAGCTTGACCGAAAGCAGAAACCAGCAGTTCCACTGGTGACATACAGACACCACTGCAGTTCTTCGAAAGTTTTGAGAAACTTGAGTCATTTTGGATATAAAGGCAAGATTCCTGACACAGTATAAAGTGTAAAGTTACACATCTACCTCTCTTCAGGCACAAACCCAAAGTTTCCCTGAGAAGATGAAATTACAAACTAGTGTATAAACTTTATATCACATTATCAGGGGAGTTTAAGAGTACAAAAGCAAGATTTGACTACCAAATTTAAACACAAGTCCTTAATACTCCACGCTGAAGATGAAATTTTCAGAAGGATTAAGAATTACACATTACAGAACTACAGCAATCAGATTTAAGTTAAATGATGACAGCTGGCTTTGGTACATTCCCTTTTGTATAGTTTTCAGATCAATTCTAATATTAGTTTCCTGAGATCTTTCTGTACTCAGTATGAAGTCTGTGCAGTCCAGCTGCTTTTTTCCCTTTTTTTCCTCCCCGTTTCACCTTTCCCTTCCAGCTAGCATTATGTTCATGGGAAAAAAATGAGGAATAACCATGAACAATATGCATTTTCCAAGCCTTAAAACAAATAGTTTAGCAAAACTATTACAATTAAGTACACCCTTCAGATAACAAATATTGAAAATAGCTAGCCTTCCAAAAATTGCTGTCCTCAATTTTGTCCCCAAATTTTCAGGCCTCAGTGCGCAACACAAGAAATCCCCATATCCACTTGATACATGTGTTCTCTCCCCCTTGCCCATGGACAAGGCAGGGTGGGTGTCTTCACCACCACACCAACGTGGTGAGAAATGTTATACCCATAATCAGCACCACCACTATCCATCTTACATGTTAAAGTACGTATCTGTGCAGTATTTGTACCTGTGTTTCGTAAAAGCAGCATGCAGTATTTCAGTTCTTTCACAGATACAAAGCTTTGTGTCGCAAATGCTCTTCCAAACATTTCACTGCAAAAGGGTCAACATCAGTGTCAAACTTATTAGCAAAGAAGTGGTGGTTTCGTAGGATCCAGTTCAGGTCTCCTGCCCCAAAAACACAGACAGAGCGAACATGAACTCCACTGCATGGTGGGTAGGGTGCACCTTTCAATACGTCACCTTCAAAGTACTGCCACTTGACAAACCTGGCCACTGCATTCAGGTCAGAAACGTCATACTTGCCACTAGAAGAAACTGCACCTGGGACTTCAGGGATTCTCTGAATTGTTGCCCACAAGAACTCATCTGGGCTGTATGTGTCTTTCGCCCACTCAATGAACTTAAGTATTTCGCTGCTTTCTAATACATATTCTACAAATCTTCTACTAACTACGAAATAGGCACTTCCGGAAAAAACTGGAGTACTGAGAGGAGGTGGTTGTTTGTCTATGCCTGTGTTCTTTATTTTACCATCAATAATCTCATAGTGTTTTTTCCACCTAACTTCTTTATAAATGGGCGTTTTTTCTGTTTCCAAGCTGTTTTCACCTTTAAGGGCTTTTAATTTCTCTACTATTTCCTGGTTGGTCTTTATAGGAAAGTCCAGGCCACAGAGGTTTATTAGGTATTTCCAGTTTGAACTCCTTCTGTAGAGATCTTTCATGCAGTTAATGTCTGCCTGCACCCTGCTCCATGAAGCATATACAACACTCTCTAACTGGCTGGAAATAAAGACATTATCAAAACATGAGACTATTCCCTTCACAGCAGCAAAAAAGGATTCTGGAGACTTTTTGTCAACATGAATGCAGTAAAAATTCTGAGGGGCATAGATTGATCTTAGAAGTCGATCAAGCATCTCAATTTTGTGATAAACTACTATTGAGTAAGCAATTGGAAATTCTGCTTCTTCAGTGCTGAGAGGTTCCATAATGTATTTCCTAGTCTTGATGAAGGAGGCACAGTCTGCTGTCATGTTAATATAATCATTTGTTGTTAGTCGGTGGCGTTTCTTAAATGACATTAGCAACATCTCAAGCTTTACTTTTTGAATTTCTTGTATATCCCCTTCTATAATTTTGGTGCAGTTAACATCGCCAATAGGATCTTCTTTTGTCAGCTCTAGATGTCTCCGATTTAAGAAGTGTTGTTTCTGGTTAACTTTTAAAACCGAAATGATTACTAAAATAAGAGTTAGACCCAAGAAAAGCCTGAAGCGCGAGTTGTGGCAAAACCGTAATTTCCTCTTCAGCATTTCAATATCAAGTAGCTTTGCAGGGCTAAAAAAAATGCCCTCCACTCTGCTCATTTCAGCTTAAACAACTTCAGAAAAAAGAGTTTGTGTTGCTCAGGAATTTGGTGAATTTGTCAGAGAGATGGAAGGAAAAATCCTAAAATAAAATGAAATATGACTGTCATTCAAAGACCAAAAAGGTTTCTTTAAAAAAACAAACAGTAACAATTACATTGTTATTTTTTGACAATAAAAAATAGAATAGTTCAGCCAAAAATATTCTGCTGAAAATAAGAAATTAATGAATAAAATTGTTTTTCTAGAAAAAGATTGGGAGAGGCAGATAGTTTTCATGAGACACTATTTCTGTAGTACTAAGACTACAAACCAAACTTAGTAAGAAAACAGAGCTGATTCAGTGGGATATGACAAAAGAAAAGCCAGTAAGTCACATACATTACTGAGAAGCAAGTATTTGATGTTAATTCACACTTCAGAGTTTGACAAGAATGTTTTATACTCGCTTCAGCAGTGACACAGATATCATTATAATTATAACTTACCACTCACTTCCTGGATGCTAGCCATGCTTTATCGTCTCACCAGGAAAGCAGTCCCTGAGGCCTTTCGAGATTGAGATACGGTCTCCTCAACGTCCTGCAGATGAGCTCAGAAATATCATCAAGAAAGAGCTGATGAGAAAGGGAGAAAGAAATTAGTATAGCATAGCTCTTCAACTTTCAGAGTTCTGAGAACAGCTGTGACTGAATTGCTGAAGTACCTTTTTAAGGTAAAAGGCAATACTTATGGCCTATCTCTAAAGCTGATTTGTGTTAAGTCATTGCAAATGCACGAATCTAAGAGTACAGCAGTGTTGTGTTACCATCGGTTAAACACACATGTTTTTATGATTCAGAAATTGCTTTTAAGTGGAAATATGCTACCAGGTTGATTGCAACAAGATTTATAATATGCCAATTTTATTTTCATCTTTATTTCACAGGCACTACATCATTTTAATTTATTAGCCTGTTTCCCCTTAAGCAGTTTCTTTCTGTTTCAGTATTCTATGAAGGGATCACTGCCTGGTTATGCAGCTGCTACAGCTATAGTTGCTGAGAAAACTGCAGTCTAGAACTGGATTACAGAGCCAGGTGTCTTTTTTTGTAAGTACTACCTTATGCAGGTAAACTAATCAATAAAAGAATAACAGAATAAATTAACTTACATTGCCACTCAAATGCCATTTGTACTCACAAATTCATTGCCTAGTAATTCAGTGCAGGTTTGAATTTCAAACCAACCTCTAACTGCAAAAGCCAATAGAGTTTATAGAGAGTGTCTTGCAAAATTTTAATCTGTAAGTTAAAAGGTTAATGAAATATTGAATTATTTGAGACATGAACAGCTCCTTTCATTGTTACTACTTTTAAGAAAAATTTAGTGCCTCTGGATAACTTTCTGAACAGCTTTGAGAATATGTGCTACTCCCAAAAGCTGGTAAGAAAATTCAAGAAAAAGAAGTGTGCACTGTGTCCACTTCTGGGTTTTGCTGCAGACTGTTCAGTGTAGGGTTTTTCTTCTTTTTTTGCCTCTTTTCTTTAAGCTACCTCAATATCATTTTAGCTTTTCATTCTCAAACTGTTGCTTTTAACGTGCTACTTGCAAATCTCAGAACAGTAATGCTGGTAGTAATGTGCCCACAGCATTGCAAACTGACTGCAGGAATTGATCCACCTGTAGTAGGTGGAGGGTAAGGTCTGGCTCACTGCACGAATGTCTAGCAGAGATATAAGGATCAGCAGTATTTTAAGGAAGTACAATAACCAAATATTTTGTAATTCAAGCCACCAACAGGCAGAGACCACAAACTATTTGTGACTAACGCATTTAATAAACACCTTATTTACTATAAAGTGTACTTTGTTTTCAGAGTTACACCTGTAACTATTTTATCCTGCGTTTCTAATTTATCTTAGGGGGTGGGCATTTGTTCCAAGTCTGGTTTAGGCATATAGTGAAGGCAAACTGGAAGAACTAAAATTTTAACCCTTAAGGTAGCCAGGTGAACTAGTGTGCAATTGCAGCTGAAAGAACAGAGGTACCTTCTAAGTATCATGTCTCACATTTTTGAATTTGAATTAAAAAATTTAAAAGAGAAACTCCTCAACTATCACTTTTAGCTCACAATGTGACATCAAACATAATGACATGATTTAGAGCAAGTTTTAACATGCTTTATAATTGCACACTTGCTTACTGACATCCTCTAGTTTTGACTAGTGGATCTGATCCAATAAAAATATACCCATCACACATGAAATTAACAAAGGAAGGATAGTCACTAGGTGGTAATCTCCATAATTTCTACTGAGTATATACTTCGATAGGATGAAGTTGTGATACCGGTTATCCTAAAATTACTGTCTTCTGGCTATCAACTCAGAACTTACACTACTACACTTACATTTGTGAAGCTTTAGCTGACAGAACATGGAATCATTGTTTCTTTAGGATGAGTGTTAGCACTACTATTTTGTCCTATTCTCAGTTTTTATAGGAGGACTGGCATTGTGGAGTAACACACAGTTCAACAGGATGGCCACCCCCTCCCTGTTCTTTACAATGCAGGCACACTTAATCAAAAGCTATCATTGAGGTCTTTACCCTCTACAATTTCAGAAGAATAAAGCTTACTAAGAAGTATTTCCTGCTCCTGTTTTAGAATAAAACTTAGTTAAAAGCGGGATAAAGAATCTCTTTCAGAAAGGCCTTGTATACTCAGCCCCATGGTGTGGATATAAGGGTCCTTGCTAATAGCACCGCCATTTCATGCTGCACCTCCAGCCCTGCCTGTCTGTATAAAACCTCCATGTGAACTTTGGTCTCCCACCAAGCTGTGGTATAATCACATAAAAGGTCTTATTTCTTTGGGTTTTTTTCTCTGAAGACTTATGCTTCTTTGGGGATTTTCTGTTTGTTTTTAAGGATGGGAGAAGCCAAACTTATCTAAAATCACATGCTAAGCTGGGTGCAGAAAAGTGTTGCTCCCTCTTGTCCGTGGCCGCAGCCTTTCTTTGATAAAGTTTATTGCCCTTAAGATACTTTGGCCTAAGTACCTACGTAGTCTATTGCTGATTTGCTTCAGTCAGTACCATGGGTCAGATTAATAATTTAGCCTGTTGGGTTAATAACATTTTATATAGCTGGTTTATATCCTATGAAAGAGGATGTTTGTGAGGGTGCAGGGCCAGCAAAGTGGCAGTACACCACTCCTGACAAAGGGCAAGTGCCTCACCCTATCAACAGGGAAACCAGCCTTTTGCCACTGACACAGCAGACCTCTTCAGTGCAGCTTCATGGTACAACTGGTCCGATACCACGACGTGCTGCGGGTGGAAGGAGCAGTCCTGCTCCCATCTCTGCTGGCCACACGCCAGACTGGGAGGAGTATGCCAGCAGATTCGATGAGCTGGCCTCTCTGGGGATCTGTCTGCGTTCAGCCCTTATGGCCGCCGCCAGGGCCTCAAAGGCACGAATCATTGAATGGGTTGGGTTGGAAGGGACCTTAAAGATCATCTTGTTCCAACCCCCCTGCCCTGGGCAGGGACACCTCCCACCAGACCAGGTCACTCAAAGCCCCATCCAGCCTGGTCTTGAATACCTCCAGGGATGGCGCCTCCACAGCTTCCCCAGGCAACCTGTTCCAGCGTCTCACCACCCTGACAGTAAAGAATGTCTTCCTAATATCTAATCTAAATCTCCCCTCTTTCGGTTTAAAACCATTACCCCTTACCCTATCGCTCCAGTCCCTGATGAAGAGTCCCTCCCTCCTGCAGGCCCCTTCAGGTACTGGAAAGCCGTTACAAGGACTCCCTGGAGAGTTCTCTTCTCCAGGCTGAACAAGCCCAGCTCTCTCAGCCTGTCCTCACAGGAGAGGTGCTCCAGCCCTCTGAACATCTTTGTGGCCCTCCGCTGGACCCATTTCAACAGGTCCATGTCTTTCTTGTGCTGAGTACTCCAAAGCTAGACATGGTACTCCAGGTGGGGTCTCAAGAGAGGGGAGTAGAGGCGCAGAATCGCCTCCCTCGATCTGCTGGCCACATTTCCTTTGATGCACCCCAGGGTGGGCTGGCTTTTCGGCTGCGAGCGCACATTTACCCTTTTGTAAGATTATACCTTGACAGCTCCAGCCAGTCCCCTCTCAGCTCCCCCGTGACCCCCACAAGTGCTGTCAGCCCCTGGCTCAGTGATGCCATGGCAGGGCTGGTGTCCAGCCCCCACAGCTTGCCCACGGGCCTTGACCGCTCGCCACACCACAGCAAACCCAGGCTCCAGGCCTGCTGGCACCTGTTTGCACTGGTATGGCTGAAAGTGAGAGATGGGTCTTTCCCTAAACGAGGTTAAAAGCAGCAGCAGTCTCTACTCAGCATTACTTTAGGGCGGCACCACTCTCCGGGGCTGTTCACTTTGCTGGAGTCACAGCGTTGGGTTTGGGATAGTAGGATTCCCGGTCCCCAGGAGCTGCAAAGCCTCCCTCCCGCCAGCTCACATAAAACAGACCGCCCTCCTCCGTCCTGACTGAAGGAATTTAGAGAGCAGAGCGAAACTGCAAACCAAGCAGGTATTTTTTTTTGTGTTTAAGCAATAACCATACGTTCTTACGCTAAGTACATTTTTCCTTGGAAAAAGCATCTAGGGCTTGCTGTGAAATGGTACACAGACCCATCTCATGAGAAGATGAGAATCGTTAGGGGCTGGTGGCACAGGAACCAAAGAAAATCATGTGTCTTTTAATTTTGGCACTTTTCTCACATCAATGGAAAAATTGTTGAGGCAAGATGTTAAATGCCAATTTGGCATCCAAAAGGAAGCAATGCAGCCTGCAAAATACACCATGGGCCGGCATCAGCACCAGAAGTTCAGAAGGGGGTAGGTACAGGGTAAGAAAGTACTTTGGAGTACTTCAGCAGCCTGTGTATCTTGTGAAAGACTGATAGAAAGGCCAGGAAAGAGTTTAGAGTTAGTTAGCATCACAGCAGCTGTCAGGAGGTCAAAAGCAGTTACAACAAGAGCAGGAAAGATCCGATAGGCCTTGCAGGCTTAGCTGCAATGTTCTAGCATCACAACTCTCTCAGCTTTGTGGGCTGCTGAACTAAGGCACACCTGGCTCCTTCCCTTCATTTTAACTCCTGTTCTGCTTCCCCTAACAAATACCAGAGGAAGAAGACATTGATGTTTGCTCCCTTGTAGTTGCTTTGGTGATTTTTGATATGCTGTGGAAAGGACCCAGCAACACGAACATTACACCAGCCTCTATCATATGGCCACAGACACATTAGCTTTTAGTCAAGACCTTGCAGCAGGGATAGGTATTTGAAAACTTCCCGGCAGCTGTACTAATATCCTACATCCATTCATAACAACCCGTGAGTTGTTATTTAGAAAAATGTATTTCTCTAAATAACAAGTGAAAAATAAAGTGCTGAGTACATCCACCCCTGAAGTGGTAGTTGGGATGGGCCAGGAGACAAGTAATCATTTTGATGGGTGGGGAGTGAAAGTCAGAACTGACTTATTTTTCTCTTCTCTTGCCTGGGAGGGAAGATGTAAGGAAGCTTCAGCTACCCCTAAAAATATTAATTGAGCAGGTGTTGACCAGATCCTTGCTGTTCTCTTTCCCCATTCACAAATTCCACCCAAGATACAAAACTTTTCCTCAACACTTGAAGAAGACCCTCCACTGAGGGTGGATTTGCTGCAAAATCCTTGAGTTTTACCAGGGCATATCCACGATGCTTAAAAGCATCCATGTCCTGCAAGCAGTTATTACAATTAACCTGCTTCCATTCAGGTTCAGTTATGCAGAACATTCGTTCTGAAGAAGGAAGTGATTTTTAAAGCAGTAAGCAGCTTGCATAAACACAAACACGCATGAGCACAAAGACAGACCACACAGATGCAGGGTTATCTGCAGGGATCTGCCAGACACAAAGCAGAGTCACATTTACTTGGCATTTCCATGAGATCGAACAGCATGATCTTGAAAGCAGATATGCCTGTAACTGAACGGAAGTACTCATGTTTGTTCCATTAGATGGCCTTCAGCCTTACTGAAAATAAGGATTGGTCATAAGCTGAGTATTTGAGATACCATTAGACTTTACAGGGCTAAAACCTGAACTCAGAAAGTCAGTCAGAGGCAGCAGCAGGGTTCCATGTGGGTGCAGTTGTGTCCTCACTGACAGCACTCTGCAAAAGGAGGGCATTTCCTCCAGCGCTGCTTAAAAAAAAAAACAATAATGAAAAAGAAGATTCCTTTTTATAAGTAAAAATACATCTCCAGTCTCGTTAGCTTAGAAGGCAGCTTTAAATGAAGCTCTCCAAATGACTAGCACTTCTACGCGTACCACTACATGGAGATTAAATAGTGATTGTAGCTAAAAGTAGATACTTGTTTTTCATGAGTGGAGGGGGTAAGGGGAAGAGAAGTATCGAAATACATTCAAACCCCAGAGTTATGTGGAGATCTTATGTTCAAATGTCAGGAATCTGACAGACTAAAATCTTTCTCTTTTAAAAGCCAAGTAAAACCCCCACGAGCATACACTTGATGTGTAAAATGGCACTGAAAAAATGTAAATTTTGGTAGCCTTTCTAATCCTGTCTTGTACTACTGCATCAAGTAAATCTTCCTCAGAGCAGCTGAAAGCCTTATTTCCATTTGTCTGCCTTTACATTCATCCTTAAAGGTCCCACAGGCAGGCATATAACAATAAGAAATTTCAACTACAGCAAGTAAAGCCATTATGGCAAAGTCATTCAGTAACCAGTTCCTACCTCAAGAATCTGCAACTCCTAGTACTGGGGAAAAGTTAACTAACTCACTTAGTAACCAACTCACTAAAAAAATTACTTTTTACCTCAAAGTAACTAACACTGAAATTACACTCACAAATTCCAAGACAAAAACCCACAAAATCTTTAAAATTGTCCAATTTAACACCCAGTACAACTGCCTGGTGTTCATCAAGGTAACTTACACACATTGGCTGCTTCAAAGTAAAATGCATGTCTATTTTTTCACAGTATTCTAAAGTAGGAACTATAATTTCGCCAGGAATGGAGCAGTTGCTGCGCTCCTCATGCCCATTTACAGAATTTTGCTAACTGCTAAATGTGACAATGCTGTATTTCAGAATGGGACACACTGGCAGACTGTTACAGGAAAGGAAACCTATATTAAACCACAACTAAACCTCATGGGGGAAGAAAGAGGCTGTCAAATTTTTGAGTACTTGGACCCTTCTTCAAGCACATTTAAAATATTATTCTGAGGACACTTTCTTTAGCCCTATGTAGAAGAAAAGAATTTAAAGCCATACCTACAGCTACAGTTAATCAGTGAGCTAAAGAACAAATGGTAACAGCAGCAATCATCTCCTCTGGAAAGAACAGGTGTCTCTTGTAGTTACAGGACTAACAAGGATCAATATCATGCTTAGTTGTGTAGGTTTAACTCTATTGTGCAAGTCAATAAAGTAATACTTCCTACTTCTATTGTGCAAGTCAATAAAATTATACTTCCTACTTTTAATCTACAGTTTAAGAGGTATTAGATGATATTTTTTGGTTTTTTTCACTATTCATGTCAGATGAGATGAGTGTAATCTGACCTGCAAGACAACTGCACACAAAAATACAGTTCAAAAATACAACTTTTTATTGTCTAAGGAGCAAATACTACCTGGAAAGTAGGTTGTGCTGGAAAATACACAAAAGACACACAAACACACCCCCACACACACACCGTATTACAGTTTATAGTACTGTATATATCATCAGCAATGGATAACTTTCAACATCATCACAGAAACTTTACACTGGGTGAGAACCACCACCTCTTATTCCCTTCCTTGCAGGATTTCTCAGTAGGAAAACAGCCTAATCCTTCCACCCTACAAAAAGATAAGTAAAAGAAGAAATCTAATTGAGAAATACAATTAATTTGAAATCTAATTGAGAACAGTATGTATCACAGGAGAATCCACACCTGGGAAGAGTGTAACACGGAGAGTAGCCGTTACCAAACACACAGTTTTTGTTACAATTTGCACTGTTCTTGTCTGGTGGGTACAAACAGCTTTCTGAGATAACCTGTCACAGTTTTCTGAGATGTGACGAGCTTTGTGTTTGTTTTATTGAGTTCTGTACTAGCCTTACAATTATCCCATGCACAATAATGCTTCGCAGTGCAAGAAGTGGTTTCCCTGGAGCTATGAAGCAAACCTAATAGCACAAGTTACTTCAGTTGTACCAGCTGGGGATGCTACATGCTTGTGGAATTACCTTTTTTCACCTTTCCTAAAACAGAATTCTGTGTTGGTAGCTAGGTATTTTCAAGTTTCAGGAGCTTACGAACCAAAGTAAGTGGAGAACTTTTGTATTTCATTGAAATCCAAGGGAAAACCAGGAGGAGATTATTAGAAAAACAAAATTAATCTTTTTTTTTCATAAGACTAGCAGTGGGTTTTCTACTGTGGCAACAAATTTGGAAAGTAGTATTTGGCTTAGTAAATCACCCTATTCTCAGCACAGCAGACTGTAAATCTTCAGCTTGTGTGTTCCCCAGCGCGTTTTGATTAAGTTAGAAAAAAGAGAGCAAACTTGGCAAAGGTATTGGGTTTTGGGGTAATTGTGTCTTTAAAACAACTTTTGGCTCTTCTGGCCTCAGGAAAGAAGTATAACCCCAGACAATTCAGATTCACAGAAAAGAGATGATGTTGATAAGTGATGTTTGCTATACTAGAGAATCACTGGGAGACATTTAAACCAGTATTTTCCTTTGTATACACCTACTTTCAAAAGCAATGTGCTATTGTAACTGAGATCCAACTTGAGCTACAAATATCAGATAATTTTTCACAACAATTTTCCAGTTGAAGTCGATAGACTGAAATGCTACATGTGTCCCCACTTCTTTTACTACCATTTCTGACTCTGCCATTCTTGCCAGCTCTGAGGTCATCCACCTCATATTCCATTAAACGAGGAATTTAAAATTGCAGGCTCCAAAACAGCAGTCCCCTCCTGCTGCCACTCCTCCTCTTTCCCACAAAGAAATCTACTTTTCTGAGCAACCTCGAAAGAAGGCAAAGTGCCAGAGCACAACTGAGCCTCCTGTCAGGCTTCTGAGTCCTCCCACCCAACTTGGGTCACAGAAAACTATTTACAACCTTCTAAACAGCTTTGCTGTTCTGTAAAAGAAGGAGGTTTCTTCAGGGTTTTCCCAGTTCTAGCAAGTTTAACAGAGAAAGAGGGAAAAAAAAAAAAAAAA
>QJSC01024120.1:4296956-4319281 GCA_003697955.1 Calidris pygmaea
AGGAAGGAAGGGGGGAAGGAAGGAAGGAAGGGGGGAAGGAAGGAAGGGAGGAAGGAAGGAAGGAAGGAAGGAAAAGAAAGAGAGAAAGAAAGAGAGAGAGAGAGGGAAAGAGAGAGGGAAAGAGAGAGAGAGAAAGAAAAATAAAAGAAAGAAGAGAGAGGAAGAAAGGGAAGAGGGGAAGGAGAGAAAGGGAAGAAAGTAAAGAGGAGGCGAGAGAAGAGAAGGAGAGAGGCAGAGCAGATGCGCTTTCCCTTCCCTCCGGTGCGGCACCTGCCCGGCGATGCCGGGGCTCCAGGGGGGAGCTCGGCAGGACGCGGCGCAGACCCCCGGGCAGAGCGGTGCTCCCAGCCCGTCCCGCCCCGCCCCGCTCCGCTCCCGTCCCGCCCGCAGCACCTACCTGCGGGGCCGCGGCGGCTCGGCTCGGCTCACGGCAGCGGTGCGGGACAGCCGGTGCAGGCAGGGCGCCCCAGCAGCGCGGAGCTGCACCTCCCCTGCCTGGGCGGCCCGGCCCGGGCTCCCTGCGCCCCGCCCGGCCCCGCACCTCCCCCCCGCCCCCTCCCTCCCGCCCTCCGAGGGGTCGGCAGCCCCTCCAGCGACTGCCGGTCTGTAGTCTGTCTTTTTTTTTTCTTCTCTTAAGGCTACCCCCGGCAGTGCCGGTAACGTGGAAACCCACGTGGGACGGAGAGGGGGCAACTCCTCTGTGGCTCATGGCAACTTAAGGGGGTTTCTGACGGTGCCCCCGGGGAACGTCAGGAGGAGGCAGCACCGACGCCGTCACAAGTCCAGGCGGCTGCGCGGCGTGGCCGTGGCCACCCCGGGGGCTCGGGGGAAAGCCCCCGCGGCGGCGCTGGAGGGGCTCGGGTTGGGTGGCGGCAGCCCCGCGTCGCGGAGCCGGGGCTCCCGCAGCCGTGGGCGTGCGGCGCCTGCCGGAGCTCGCCTCTAGCGCTCACGGGTGTTTTGAATGGGTCAGTGGGTGGAAAAGCCGAGAGGCGCGAGTGGGGGGGTCGGTGGGTCAGTGGGTGGAAAAGTCGAGAGGCGGGAGTGGGGGGGTCGGTGGGAGGGGAGCAGACCCGGCTGGGGAGCCCGGATGCGAAAGTTGCCGCCGTGGAAAGCAAAGCGTGTCCAGGCGGAGTCCGAGGAAGACCTTGGTTTGTTAGTCACTTTGTCCCCTCAAATGTCTGCCCGAGGACAAACGCACTCGACAGGGTCTTGGAGAGCTGTGAAAGGTGGAGTTTAGGGCAGCTTCTTAATATGTTACCAATGTAATTAAAAAGAAAACGAAAATAAATTCCAAGGAAATAGGAAGTTCGAGGAACGCACCTTCCTCATTTAAAAAAGCCTGAATACTGCAGCCTGCAGCAGCTTGAACGCTGCTGGCAGCATTCCCCAAGAACCCCTGTACATCAGCACTGTCTGGAGTACAGTATGATTTGGCAGATTGAGGCACACCTGAAGGACCCTCCTGTCCTTTCCTCATCCCAGATGTGAGCTCCCACTGGAAGTTCATGCATCTGCACAGTAAGCAGGATCGATGGTCTGAAAGCCAACAAGAAAATGAGAAGATTTGTTCTCAAGGCTGGCGCTAGGAGACCCTGCCAACAGAAGGGGGAATTGCCTCCAAGTGTCACCACTTAGATCAGACAGGATAGCTTGGGGATGGACTATGAGACCTCAAATCTGCATCATCATTTGTCAAGAAAATATTCATTATATGTGTACCTTCTGGGTAGAGGAATACTGTGTAACTTCATGCTAGCTTGGCAGTCATGGGTTTCTTGGGTTTTTTTTGGTAGTTGAGCTCGATGATCTCAACAGTCCCTTCCAACCATGAAGATTCTGTGAAAAAAGGGGGCCTTTCTAGTGTGTCTGTTATTTATAGGGCTGAACTTCTGGTGGAGCACCGTACTAAAAAGGCCTTTCCTCTGTAAACCTAGTAGAGGTTGGTAACAGAAGTTTATGGAAAGGGAATGAGAAATTTGGGGGAAGAGGATAAGATTTCCTACTTGTTTGTTCCATGGAGAGTAGTGGTTTTCAGTTACAGCCAATGACTGTATCTAGTTGGTCTTGCATGTAAATTAGAACAGTAAGTCACAGGTAGTGTAAATATAAGTATTTGTTCTCTTGCTAAATCATCTACAAAGCATTGCAGTATTGCCACTGCAGCACAAGAAGTAGTAACACTAGAGCTGGACACTGAGTATTCATAAGAGAGCGGATTGGGTAAGCTTTGGGGGCTGATGTTTTCTTTTGTTGTTTTTCATTCCCCCTGCCTTAATTACTTACACAGCTATTGATGCAGAGAAGTGTGTTGGATAAAAATGAGCACAGCACCAGAGTTGATCTATATTGCTGCAGTTAGAGAAGGTACCCTCTACTTCCTGCAAAGAAACAAAACCAAAAAAAAAAAAGTAAACCAAACAAAAAAAAAGTAAACAAAAAGTATTAAAGTAATTACGAAAAGTAGTTATTTCAGGTAGACAGCTGAAATTCAGAGGTCTGTTATTCTCTAGCTTTTGCACAAGCGGAAAGTCATAGACTGACATGATTAGAGAGGTTGTGATCCTTTGCTGACCATGCTGGCAAAGACTCAATCATTTTTTTATTGCAGCTTTGTGAAATTTCAGGGACTGTGTTTCAGTTATGGCTCCTTCCATGGGTAGTTTTGGTCAACTGATCCTGAAAGCAAATGGATGAAGTGGGTTTGCACCTATGCTAACTTTGAGGCTAGAATACGAAGATGGCAAGGTCCACAGGCTGCCTTTCCTGCTGTGTGATAGACCAACGAGAGAGATGACTGTATGGCAGCTGTGAAACAAATAAAGTAGAAAAAGAAAAAAGAGAAGTCATTCACAATTCTGGAAGCACTGAGAGAGGAATTAAATAAAGCAATGGAAAAAGTGGAACTTAGAGACAAAATACAGGCAAAAGGGAACAAAAAGCAAGTCACAAATACAGGAAATTTAAAATACATAATTGATTTTGTTGTAAATCTTGATTGGTTTGCATGAGATCAATTTACATGAATATTTGACAGCTGTGGTAAGATCAGCAATCCAGTGAGAACAAGGCATACAAACAATATAATTGAGGCAATTTCAAGAACAGTTTTCGGTGCATGGCTAAACTGACATAGTTATGGTGCAGGAGAATACAGCTTCAATATATTTCCACTAGGAGGACATCTGTCTCAAAGGTATGCTTGCTCTAAATTAATATTACTATCTCATTTGTCATTTGACACCCGCATCCAGGCTTTTAGGCCTTTTCTTGGGAAACCTAAAGAATATAGAACATTTTAAAGGTCTTAGGTTTTTTATGCTTACTGCTCATTCTTGTGTCTTCTCAATTTTACCGTTTTAAGGAAGTAAAAGTTTCCTTTTTCTGAGAAGCCAGGTAGTGGTCTAGCATTTTCTAATGTTAGTAGCTTCTCTGCTAACCTTTTCGAAAGATCACTTGTCTGAGTTTTTGTGTCTAATAAGTGTAAGCCCAATATCTGTTTCTTGTGACAGTTCAACATCACAGGTTCCTAGCATCAGGAAGATGCTCCTAATACCTAACCCCAGGTAGACAGAGGATCCTAACCCCAGTTTTGAATGCTGCCAGGGCTTGAAGGTTTCTTAATATGGACACTGTACCTTTACTACATTATCCTTCTCTGAGGAAAGAGTTGCTACAATTCAGATCTTTTATAATTATTTATTAGCTTTTCTGTAAGCACCCCTTGTAACATTTCCCTTTGTTACAAAGTCTATGACACTTGGCGTTCTTGCCTAGATTCCCCACACTGCTTGCTCTGTGCCTGAGTAGGGAAAAAAATAATTTTACTCCTCAATTTGCAGATGAACTCTTGAAAGCTGAGCCTCAGCATAAGTTGGGGGGTGAGGGGTGTGTGTGCCAGAGATGCAAACACTGTGTGTGGAGAAAAAAACAAAAGGTCTGAAGAGGAGGATCACAGCTGCCAAAACCGCTGCAACACAAAACCTTGTCTGACAGAAGGAAGAAGACAATATAACTCAAGTACATTTTAGCATACTTCTCCTTGGAACAGAGAACTGTCTGCTGATATGAGTGACTATTCCTTTGGAGGGATGAACATGGCCCATGCCTAAAGTTAATAAAGGAGGGTCATGTTTTCTTCCTCAGGTTATGTGTAATACATATTAGAAATACTCTTTCATTTTACACAATGTGGGTTTACACCAAATCTTCATACTTCTTGAGAGGAAAATTTTTAAGGTAAGTTTAAAATAAGTTGAATATGAATATGAATATGAATAAACTGTGACAGTACTGCATGATCAAGACCATCCTGGGACAAACTTCTTCCAAGACACTGGCTGGCAGTTAGTACTAATTACAGAATTGAAAATAGAGTGGAGTGGATTGCAGCCTTGAGTTGCCAAAATTAACCGTAAAACACTGGGTAAATTAGGGGCTTCTTGTTGCACCACTGTGGTGGGTTTGACCTTGGCTTGCTGCCGCCTCCTCAACAGGACTGGGGGAGAAAAAAAGACTGACAAGCTCATGGGTTGGAATAAAGACAGGGAGGTTGCTTATGAATTACCATCATGGTCAAAACAAACTCAATGTGGGAAAGGTTACTTTACTGCCAATTAAAAATAGAGTAAAATGGTGAGAAACAAAGACAAAACTAAAACCACTTGCCCCCTGGCCCTTCTGGGTTCTTCGCTGGCTCCACTTCACTCCTTTGTTTCTGACTCTTCTACCTCTGCCCTCATGAGCGGTGAAGGGGGTATGGGGACTGGGAGTTGTGGTCAGTCCACAAAAGCTCCTCTGCCTCACCTTCCTCCTTATGCTGTTTCTCTGCTCCAGCATGAGTCTTTCCGTGAGATAACAGTCCTTCACGAACTCCACCAGTGTGGGTTCTCCCCCAAGGCTGCAGCTCCTGCTGGGGGTCTGCTCCTGTGTGGGCTCTCCACTGGCTACATCTTCCTTCAGGGCACGTCCACCTGCTCTGCTGTGGGGTCTTCCATGGGCTGCAGGGTGGATATGAGTTCCACTGCGGTCATCCATGGACTGCAGGAGGACAGTCTGCGTCACCATAGTCTTCACCACTGGCTGCAGGGGAATCTCTGCTCCAGCATCTGGACCACATCCTCACCCTCTTTCTCCGCTGGCCTTGGTGTCTGCAGGGCTTTTTCTCCCATGTTTCTCTCACTTCTCTCTCTCACAGCTGCCATGCAGCGTTTTTAACCCTTTCTTAAATACGTTACCGCAGGGGTGCCACCAGTGTCACTGATGGGCTCAGTTTTGGCCACTAATGGGTCCATCTTGGAGCCATCTGGAACCAGCTGTGTCCAGCATGAGCAATCCCCTGGCCTCTTCTCTCAGAGGCCACACCTGCAGCCCCCAACCTATGCCCACAACCTTGAAAAGTAAACCCAATAGAACCACTTTGGTTATTTTTTTGTTACTGTGATCCAGTTAAAAAGTGTGACTTGCTGATTGCACTTCAGAGGTGAGAAGCAAGCAGGTCTAGTGTTAACATGTCTGCTGCGGGAACGAATGAGTCCTTCTCTTGCTGGCCGCTTTGGCAGGTGGGGTGAAAGATCAGTGTGGTGTGGCCTGGCAAGGCCAGTATTTTAACCATAAGGAGAATCAGTCAAGCTTCTCCTAAGATACCAACAAATTAGATGAACTTCAACCTTTCACACTTTTACAAATTTTATTTATGAAAAGTGTCAATTGTCTTAGAAAGTCCCCTCTCCCAAAGTAAAAATAAATCGATACCAATACTGTGTATATAAATATCAGTAAATAAATACATAAATACATACATACAGACATATACATATGTGTGTATACACACCAGGCATTCTGAACTAATGTCTTTCATTTCTCCTTTGCACTTTTAAAACATTTCACGAATTTCAGGCCTGGTCTCACAATTGCTTTAAGGTGACCTCAGTGCAGGCTTCTGAAAGGACTGCAGACTCTGTATCTGCAATGTTCTGCTCAAGCCCTTCCTTTGATTTTCTATCATCCATTAACTACTTCACAGCCAAATTTTTGCATTTAAGTTTGTTTCATTTCTCCTTCCTCCCCTTGTTGAAGGTGTTCTTATGGCTGTGAGGAACAATTCTACAAGAAACTGTTTTACAGTCTCTCATGTTTGTGTTTTGCTATACAAACATGAATTTTATTTGCCCTATAAATGGTTAAACTCATGTGATCCTATATCACACCAGCAGCATCTTTGATTTGGTTATGTTTTTAAAAGGACAGTTTTGATGTCAGATGTTACATAAACTGGCAGTCTGGTGCTAAGCTTCCTATTTGCATTTTGCTGACGTTGCAGGCTTCGGGATTGTTGGTATAACATACATAGCTAATATCATTTCATGCTATATTGTCTGGTATTGCTAGCTGTAGACAGGAAGGAAAAATAATTCAGTATCAACACTTTTTTTCCAGCATATGTAAACAAATTAATCCCAGCTTAGGACCATGAAACTGAAGTCCCTTTAGATGTTATTGATATGTACAGCATTTAGATGTTATTTATATGTACAGCATTAGCCTCTAGTTTTTACTTTGTTCCTTCTTTATGATCAAGCTTTCAACATCTACTCATAAGTTCCCCATATTTCTTTCTTTATGACATTTTGTCTAATTTCTGTAAAGTAGGCAGTACTTTTGTTATTTCTGAATTTTCTTTCAGTTACACTTTCACTGTACATTTTCTGTTATTGTGGGTTCCTTTTTTATAGCACGGTTGCTCTGTTAGCTGGGATCAGCTGAAAATTTTTCAACAGCTAAGCTATTTTTTTACCAAAATTTGCTATGCTGGAAACAGAATGTCCTGCTCTGTCTCTCTGGGCAGTCATCCTTTCTGTACAGTGCCTTCATAAAAGTGCTCTATATGTGATTCCTGAGAAACTGCAGAAGTATGAGATCTGGACACATGAATTTTCCAGCACTCTCATGTGAGTTCTTTTCTATTATCAGTTGTGAATAAAATTTATAGGTTCTTGTTTTCCATGACTGGACTAGGTGCTCCATTCCCTCAGAAAATCATAATCTGTGTATTTCCAAGTGCTGAGAATTGTTAGGATTAATAGCCTTGCTTAGCACTTGAAGCTAAAGTTCTTGAAGTTTTAGGCTGCAAGGGCTGTCTGAGAGTAAATTTGCTGATAAAGCCAGCACTGCAACCACAAAACCAGCTGAAACTGTAGATGCAAAGAAGAAGATAAGGACCAAGGAAACAATTCCGAGAGAATGTGATACCTTCAGAAGGCAGCCAGCCCAGTGACCAAAAAAACTGGTGAGAAATCAAGAGACCACCAACCAGAACTAAAGTGATTGGACTTGGGGATCAGGTAATGAGTGACATGTTCTGGGAAATCTGTCTATAAGGGTATAATTGGGGTAGATGGTCTCCACTGGGGGTCCTTCCTTGGAGGGACCCAGCTCAAGCTGCCCTGCATGTCAGATAAACAAGCCACTTACCTGAGTGACTCATCTTCTTCAAGCAGGAATCTAGGGTTGAGCCCTGTTGAGGTGGCATCCGTGTAGTTTCTAACATGGACTAGATGGCAGCTGCATAATTCCTACAACACAAGATTGTCTTTAACTTGCATACTTAGTGCACATGAACCTATAATAAGAATTGTCCCCTGGTATATGATCTGTTTATTGTCTGTTTGTGACTTTGCTGTAAGCTTAGACTCACATAATGATATAAATCATATAAACTGCACATTTATTACCAGAAATTACAATGGTTTTATTCATATTACTAGGTACAACTGCCTCTTGAACAGCTCCTTGAATCAGTACTGGTGTACTGTAGAGTAAGAGTATACTTTCATTTTTATTAGGAATTTCATCTTTGTCCAGAGGCTTAAGTTCTTGGAAATGTAGAATTTCATCAGAAGGATAAATACTGTGGGGCTGTGTATTTTATTGCACACTTTATGCAGTCTTTCACAGTGCCCTTTCCAAACTCATCCTATTGATTTTGCAGACTTGAGTTTCCAAATCTGTCTTGTTTCTTTATGTTCCCAAGAGTTAGTGGTTTGGGCATGTAGTCCATTACTGTTCTGCCCTGGAGGGTGAATGTGGGGTCCTAATTACAGGCTAGTCAATTTACATTCTGCAATTCACCACTCCTTCTTTTTATTCTATGTTTAAATTTGGATTCTATGTAAACATTTTGTTCAGGTTTGAGTGTCCCATGTCTGTCACAGATAGACGCTGAACAAGAGAATCCCTAAGACTTCAAGATTGCCTATAAAATTGAGGTCTCTTGTAAGAATTTGATAAGTTTCGCCTTCAAACCTGATACCTTTTAACAGTTTCATACTTTTTAGGTCAAGAGTACTCAGTACCTTTCCTTAGTACAGTCTGATAAAGGTATAGTTTCACTTATGCATCAATTATTAAAGTAATCTCAAATACCCATGACAAAACAACTTTCTTCTCATGTTTGTTTTAAGCAGCTCCATTGAGCCTTCCTGACGGACAAAATTCCTGCTGGACCTCTTGAATTTTTTTTCCATTGGTCTTTCCTTTCCTAAGCCCTGCCTTATCATAGGTGCTGGTGTTTTCTGGCAGAGGTAAATATTCCAAAAAAAAAAAAAAAAATCAAAACACAAACCCAACCAAAAAAGCAGGAAGTATTTACCTCTTGATGATGAGTTACAAGTAAGAAGCTTGTGAGAAAGAGAGGGCTTAATTTCTTGCTTTCAGTACTGTAGTAAGTCTTCGAGAGCAGCTCTCTTCTCTTAAAAGATTTTCAGTCCTCAAAATAATGAAACTTTTGAAAAATACCATACCTTTTTCCTTGTGAGAAGTCCAGAGAAGTCTTGGGCTGCTGGTGATCTCTTGAAGCAGTGAAACATGCCTATATAAGGAAAAGGTCTGTGAAATAAATAAACATACAAAGAAAAAAACAAGCCTGATTTCCAAGCAAAAATCAGGGGTTTGCACTATAATGTAAAAACATTTAGTAGTGAAAAATATTCTAAACAAATATTCAGCTTGCTGGCACATGCCTAAAAGCCATGTCTGTAGCTCTGCTTGGAAGTGGGATTGTTGCCACCCTGAAGAAAACCATTTTTCCTTCAAGATCCACATATGAAGATTTGAACTGCATCCTCAAAAAGACTCCATTGTCCTGCACAAAGGCTTCCTGCATTTCATCCATATATTTGACATTCTGTTCACTCTTGATGTTGTTTGATCTGTCAATTGGCTGCTCTCTGTACCGTAGGATGGTTTTCAACTAAAGGGTTCAAACCAGCACTGGAAATCAGTGGACTTAAGTTTTAATTTACGAAGAAACCATCCAGTAATCCGAGATAGCACCTTCTTCCCCATTTTGTCTAAAGTAAGGAAAATGAAGATCGTAAGTGAGTGTGATGCTCGAAATTTCTATTAAAGCAGACACCAACAAGCTGTGGGAATATAAATTGATACAGAAAATCACTCAAGCAAATCACTGTTCTTTCAAGAATCTGAAGTGAAAAATCTGTTGTGTGAGAACACCTGTAGCCTGTTATTTTCTAGCACCAAGCCAGAAAAGGAACGAGAAATAAACAGAGGATATCTCATTCTGAAAAACTGCAGTTAAGTAAATATAAAGAAGCCTTTCTGATAATGCAACTTGAAGCCATGCCTTTGCAAAAAAATGTATTTCTAATGCAAACCAAGAAGAAAGAGTACCTGTTGTAAAGATTTTCTGGTATCTGTAGTTTCTGAATTAAATAAAGGGAGTAATTATTTCTTTATTGAAGTGCTACTGACTATGTTCTGCATAGATGTAGATACTGCATTGCTGCAGTCATTGACACGACTGTCCAAATATTTTGCAACCTTTGTTTCTTGCAGCCACTTTCAAGCCACCTGTCTTGGACATTCAAGACAATTATGGTCTGAGCCCAAAACATATATATATTTATTTAAAGTCCAGTGTTGTGAAGTCCAGTGTTGACTGTTTTGTTTCTTTGGCATACTGCTGTAACCTTCTGTACAAAGAATTTCAATGTATTGGTAGACCATTCTGGGAAACTGGCCTGGTGTTCTCACAGAACTAAAGAACCAACTACATATCATTCATCCTGTTTCTCCTCTCTCCTTCACATGCATGGCAACAGTTAGTTCAAAGCCAAGTCAAAAAGAAAAAAAAAAATCCTCATTCCTACCACAGCAAAATATTGTATTGCATATTCTAGTTGTGAAGAGGCATAAAATGAAGTGGTAGATGTTAATCATAGCAGTTAGTGCTGCTGAGGCTCTGCTACTGAAGCAAGAACACATTAGAGAACCTTTGATGTTTCAGACATGATTCTTCAGAAATGGGTTCAGGACTAAAAGCTGATTGAATAAAAATAACTATTTATGTAATGCCAACTAATGCACAGAAGATAATTATCTTAACTTTGGAATTTCTGAATAAAAATCACTTAGCTTTATTACTAATTTGGAATTTAATATAATTTATATTCCTAGCAAAAATGTACTGAAATGGAAGGGCCTTCAACTCCATATTAACATTCTCCTTGTTTAACTATAGTGTTGACATTCACTCAAAAACTAGCCAACCAGCATAAACAAGTTGATAGCAACTTGACAGCATTTTTGAGTGCTCAGGTAAACAGTTTTGTTAGACTTTTCTCAACTAATTCATTAATCCTGGCCTTTGGAACAAGTCTACAGGAAAGCTACAATAAAAGCAGATAGTGAAGCTGATTAGATTTCTACACAGAGAGGTCAGAACGACAGAGGCACTGATCTTCCTTTGCGCGTCCGGGTTCAGTCGCGGGCATTATCCGTCTGGCTGCAGTGAGGGTGAGTGGGAGAGACCAAATGCTGTAATGTCATCCACACTGAGAAAGACTTGCACAACTGAGTGCTCTCGCTGAGCACAACCTTTGGGTTGTAACCT
The DNA here is from genome assembly GCA_003697955.1 of Calidris pygmaea. NCBI lineage: Eukaryota > Metazoa > Chordata > Aves > Charadriiformes > Scolopacidae > Calidris > Calidris pygmaea. Next base: position 4,307,866 of record QJSC01024120.1, read on the forward strand.
CACATACGCAAAGTCTCAGCCCAATGTGGTAATTAGTAAGCTCATGGATTTATGTATTACTGAAATTAAACTAGATACAGTCGTACCAACCGGCCCACGAAGTCACATTTGTGCCTTATCCATGAGAATTGTTCTTGGTTGGTTGGTTTGCTTGCTTGCTTGCTTGTTTTAAATTTGACCTGTTGGAGGATTATGAGGTGCCTGTTAGTAGAGGTGTAGAGAGTGAGCTGCCAGGAATAGGGCAGTGCAGGGAACCAAAAGGCTAGAAAAAGCGTAACTGCAGTTGGTGTTGCTATGTGTTATCTCACAGCTTCTCAAAGATTTTTCAGAATATACTGAGCTTCTGAGTCATTTGGTATTAAGTTCCTCCAAAAGGCAACAGGTTCAGAAACTTATATTCTAGTCAACAGGCCTACTCTGGGCAGTAAAAATGTATTAAATATTTAGCATGAAAACAGAAGTGTAGTCCAACATAGATGTTTGTACACATTCTCTTCCACAGCTTGATCTCTCCTAAAACAAAGAAGATGTCAGTTTGCTTAGGGTTTTATATTCTCTAACATCAGGCAGAACAGTTTTAATGCTTTTCTGCCACCTTTTTACTTATGTCTAGAGAAAGTTAACGACTGCTTGTCTGTTGTGAGAAAATACCAATCTGAAAACTAACAGACAATTTCTTCTCTTCTGCCAAAGAAGGAAGTGGAAGATTATTCACACCACCCCAGAATATGATGCCCTTTTCACTCACAAGTAAATCTTTTGCAATACCTCAAAGTATCTATTCCGTGTTAGTATGTTCTAGTTGCTAAGTACAAGGTTGCCAAAATTCACAATGGCATATCACAGAATCACAGAACGGTAGGGAGTGAAAGGGACCTCTGGAGATCATCTAGTCCAACCCCCCCTGTCAGAGCAGGTTCACCAGCAGCAGGCTGGACAGGAACGCATCCAGACGGGTTTTGAATATCTCCAGGGAAGGAGGCTCCACAACCTCTCCGGGCAGCCTGTTCCAGTGCTCTGCCACACTCAAAGTTAAGAAGTTTTTCCTCATGTTCAAACAGAATTTCTGTGTTCCAGTTTGTGCCCATTGCCCCTTGTTCCATCACTGGGCACCACTGAAAAAAGTCTGGCCCCATCCTCTTGACACCCACCCTTTAGATAATGATCAGCATTGATGACGTCCCCCCTCAGTCCTCTCTTCTGCAGACTAAAAGGACCCAAGTCCCTCAGGCTTTCCTTGTAAGAGAGATGCTGCAGGCCCTTAATCATCTTTGTGCTCCTCTGCTGTACCCTATCCAGCAGTTCCCTGTCTTTCTTTAACTGGGGAGCCCAGAACTGGACACAGTGCTCCTGATGGGGCCTCACCAGAGCAGAGTAGAGGGGGAGGATAATTTCCCTCGACCTGCTGGCCACACTCTTCTCAATACTAATCTTGGATTTATTTTTTAGGCAACAAAGGACCATATGAGTCTCTTGATTCAACCTATCTGATACTACATTGATGATGGCTATGAAATACCCTGAGTTCGTGGGGATAATTAGTTCTGTAAGGCAAAGCAGGCTTTACAGAACCTTCTGCTCAACCTGTTTTGTAGCATAAGTTATGGGTTACCGCTGCTGGTTTTTTGCCAAGGTAAAAAGTGCGTGGCAAAATGAGCAATCTAAGGGCAGGAGGCAGTGATGCTAATAATGTAGAAAAACTGGTTAGAGCATCTCCACGTGAATATCGTACTGAATTAGATGGGCTGTTTTAAACCTCTGCATCTCAGGAAACCCTTGAGAAACTAAGTGCAATAAGAAATGTCCTAAAACTATCTTAAGGGTTCATTGCTGTTCTTTTTGGTTTGATGTTTTTTCAGTTGGTTGGGTTTTTTGTGGGGAGGAGGGAAGGCGTCAGGGAAGAAGGGATTTCTAATTATAACTTCCCATGAACAAAACAGTCATTTTTTAATTTCTGATGGATGCATCTTAACTGGGAGAACTGAAGGAGAAGCACACAATGCTTCTACAATGTAATTAATTTAGCAATAAACATACCGGCTGCATTATTCAGACCATGCAAGCCTTCCTAGTCTTAGGGGAAGAGAAACGACCCAGCAGCAGCTTGGAGAGTAGCTCTGTCAGACTTCACATATGGCACGTGAGTTAGCTTCCCGTATTACTACCAGTGGTCAGGTTCCATCATCCACTAAGGAACCCACTGGAAACCAGCAGGCATCATTAGGGGAAAAAGGAAGAGCAAGTGTCATCCTGGAAGGATGTGAGACAAAAGTCTATGGGTCTGATACTCTAGACACAGAAAAGCTATTTAATACAAACTTCCAAATAAGGATATAACCTATGGGAGACCGTGCTTGAGCCAAAAGACACTGTCCTCATTTGCAGCCCTGTGTCTGGCACCTCCCACATCGCCAGGTCCAACTCTTTTGGCGTATGCGTCATTGCCACGTTTGTAACAATATTAACCCAACATGTCACACTGCTGAGTAAGAAGTCGAAAAAAAAATATGGAGAGAAAGGAGAAAGAAAATATGGTGAAAGGGTTTGAGCTTCAAAGAAGCTGGAAGGAGTTACATGAGGAAGTGGATCTGATTTAACAGTTTGATTCCAAGTGCTGCAGTAGGACTACATTCTTCTTTAACACCTTGCTTACTGGTACGGGTGACAATTATTTATTACACAATGCACACCCTAAATGCATGATGGGTTGCAAAAGAAGAGCAGGAAACGTGCGGATAAAATAACGGTTGTTAGCAGCCCTGACCCTAGGAACAGCCTTTTATCCTTTCATATTTGGTGTATTTTGCAATTAGGTAGCAGATATTAGTGCTTGGTTTGACATTAGGATAGGATATGATTTACAAAGAACTAAGCAGAAAAAAATGCCTTTTGCTTGTTTTTTTTTTTTTAAATATTGCTTCTAATAAGAATTTGCCTGTCTATGGGGAAAGAGCTAGCTTTGGAGGAAACGCAGCTTGACTTTGCCCTTAATTGTTTAAATCCATACATGGTTAATAGAAAGCAGGTTTATGCTTCGTGTAGTTTATTAGAGTGTTTGTGTTTATGCAATCACGGTATTGCTGTTGTCTATGTTGCATGATCATTAGAAGGAAATAGTTTTGAAGGAATTGCTTGAGGTAGGGTCACATTTTTTTCTTCCTCTTTGAACTGTAGAGCTTTATTCCCCTCCCCCAAAAAAGAGAAATCAGAAAATGGTCTTGTATTACTTCTGGGATTCTTCTTTGTACATGTCCTTTGTATTCATAGCTTTGGTGTAACTCTGCAGATAGGCAGGGCAGCAACAGGACAGGTTTACTGGCAAGGTCAAGTGATTGTAGCCTGCCCATAGTGAGGCAACTTTTGGGAGACTGATGTGGAGTAACCCGTCTGTCCATAGCGCGGATGGGTCTGGCGCAGGCAGGAGTACTGGGATTGTGTGCACAGCAGCTGGAATGTAGTCCAAAACCCAAGAGTGGATATTATGGCTAACACTTTCCCTCCTTGTTGTGCAAATATTTCCTCTGTTAAGAAAACATGAGATTGCAGCCAAATAGCGTGATGGAGAAGGGTATCTTTGCAGTGGCAGACAGGAGTGAAAATTAGGGCTGTTTTTTCAATAGGCACCAGAAATAAGACTGATAAATGAACCTGAGTTGAAACAACTCTGCAGACACCAAGGTCAGCAAAGAAGGAGGAGGAGGAGCTGCTCCAGGTGTAGGACCAGATTCCCCCGGAGGAACTCCATGGAGGTCGACAGTGGAGTGGATATCCACATGCAGCCCATGGAGGACCCCACGCTGGAGCAGGTGGATGACTGAAGGACTGCAGCCTATGGAAGGAACCCATGCTGGAACAGTTCATGAAGAACTGCAGCCCGTGGGAAGCACTCATATTGGAGAAGTTAGTGCAGAACTGTTTCCCGTGGGAGGAACCCCATGCTGGAGCTGGGGAAGAGTGTGAGGAATCCTCCTTCTGAGGAGGAAGAGTTGGCAGAAACAACATGTGATGAACTGTCCACAACCCCAATTCCCCATCTCCCTGCACCGCTCGCGGGAGTAGGGGGAAAATGGGGGGAGGGGAGGTGGTAGAGAAACCTGGGATTTGAGTTGCACGTTATGAGAATTACAGTAGCAGGAACCCCTTGTTGCTAACCGGAGTAGGAGCAAGAGGAGGAGTTCATTGCAATGTTAAACCCTATAACCTGGCCCAAAGGGACCAGGGGTGGAGACTGTAATTGACGTACCTTTAAATTTTTGTAACCCACTATTTGAGTTGCATGCTATAGGAATTACTATAGTGGGAAACACCTGGACCAATGGAGGACAAGCCTTACAAGAAGCAGTGCCAGTGCAGCAGTGACCCAACATGAGCTGGGTTTGGTGCCCAGTAACTCCACACAACACTCCTGTCCTGACTGATAATTAGCATGCAGGGAAAATAATTGCAGCCATTTTCTTTATTACCTCCTCCCTGCAATATCAGTCGCTGGGAAAATAATTTTCATCTTCTACTCTTTCTGATGCTATTGCATAGGTGAAAAAGCTTTCTCCCTTGTATCTTAAAAATTAACAAAGCCTCTTCAGTTTTCCATAAACAGAGTAGAGGTGAGGGCCTATGCTGAGTATTCCTGGACATAAAAAAACAAATCTAGCACTGCAGCAATGTATCTCTTGTGGATTCAAGAGGGTTCTTCCCAGCGCTTCTAAATAAAACTTCCATGTATGAGTCCAGTGGTCACTGGTTCAATTTTTTATTCTTTATGTCATTGTGAAACCAGTTCTTGCAGTAAAGACAGACAGTTTTGACAAAATGGCTTAGTTCCTTTTGCGAAGTGTTCCCAAACTTGTGAAGTCTCATAAGCATCCAATATCTGCTGCCTTTATCTCTGTACTAATTCCCACTTAAGCTGATGCCCTTCTAACAAGCTCTTCCAGCTGAGATATTGCCCTTTTCTGAAAGCCTTTAGCATCTTTGCCTTCTACTTCTCCCCATGAAAAGCAGGAATTAAGAGCCAGGTAGTACTTAAATTCTACATCAGAAAATACTTCGGTATCTAATTTTTTTTGCTTTCCAACTCATCAGAAACAGAAAATATTCAGATTCACCAAAATTTGAGATGAAGTTATTTCTGGTTTTATTACATTTAATGAGCTGAAAAAATCCATTGCTTATCCCATTGTTTGGGGCTTTGTTAACATATCTCAGCTTACTATTTCCTGTAACACATTTCTGCCAACATGGCATTTCTGCAGGAATACTGCTCAGAAATAGCTTGACAATAAACATCTATTCACCTGCAAGGCATTGCGCAACTCATGGCAACACAGTAAACACCTCCTAACCTACTTCACTGAGATCCCCAGTCTTGTTCTTCTACATTTTGTTGTGGGATTCCTGCTAGCAATCCGTGTTGCTTGTTGAGAAATGCAAGGGATTTTGGAACGCAGACTCTCAAACATAAGAGAATCTTATTTAGTTATCCTTAAGGGAGGAAGCTGCCTGAGGTGCCTTGACTTTTACTACTTTTCTTGTGCTACCAAAGCCTCTGTATGTAGGATTTTCCTGAAGATTGTGCCAAACCATTACACAGCCACACACTAGGCTGTGTTGTATCTTCGTTTTGTAGCAGACTAGATATCTAAATCACAGCTTTTAGTTGCTTTTGTACTATGTGATAGACTGGTCACAAACATTTTGATCTGGGTCAGCTGTGACTGAGCTGGGAAAAATATGTGGGATATTCACCTGACATTCAGAGGGCCATTGTTATGATTCAGCCCAATCAGGACTAGTTAGATCACAGTTACTTAACATGAGACACCTATTAAACTACTTTTGGAAAATGGACAAATAGGGAGGGCTGTAAAATGCATTTAAAAGCTCTTTGCAAAGCAAAAACAAACTTGGGTTTTTCAGCAGTTTTAAAATTTAGAGAATTTTAACTGTTAACCATGAGGTATGTCTGCATGGGGCAATACAATGCTGTGCAGAGACAAGGGAAAGCAGTTAGAATCACAGAATCATAGGATCATAGAATGTTTTGGGTTGGAAGGGACCTTAAAGATCATCTAGTTCCAACCCCCCTGCCCTGGGCAGGGACACCTCCCACCAGACCAGATTGCCCAAAGCCCCATCCAGCCTGGCCTTGAACACCTTCAGGGATGGGGCATCCACAACCTCCCTGGGCAACCTGTTCCAGTGTCTCACCACCCTCACTGTAAAGAATTTCTTTCTAGTATCTAATCTAAATCTCCCCTCTTCCAGTTTAAAACCATTACCCCTTGTCCTGTCACTACACTTCCTGACATAGAGTCCCTCTCCGGCTCTCCTGTAGCTCCCTTCAGATATTGAAAGGCCGCTATAAGTTCTCCCCAGAGCCTTCTCTTCTCCAGGCTGAACAAGCCCAGCTCTCTCAGCCTGTCCTCACAGGAGAGGTGCTCCATCCCTCTGATCATCTTTGTGGCTCTCCGCTGGACCCGTTCCAGCAGATCCATGTCCTTCCTGTGCTGAGGACTCCAAAGCTGGACACAATACTCCAGGTGGGGTCTCACAAGCGCAGAGTAGAGGGGCAGAATCACCTCCCACGACCTACTGGCCACACTTCTCTTGATGCAGCCCAGGACACGGTTGGCTCTCTGGGCTGCCAGTGCGCACTGCCGGCTCATGTTGAGCTTCTCATCCACCAACACCCCCAAGTCCTTCTCCTCAGGACTGCTCTCCAGCCATTCTCTGCCCAACCTATATTTGTGCCTGGGGTTGCCATGGCCCAGGTGCAGGACCCTGCACTTGGCTTGGTTAAACTTCATGCAATTTGCATGAGCCCACCTCTCAAGCCTGTCCAGGTCCCTCTGGATGGCATCTCTTCCCTCCAGCCTGTCGACCGCACCACCGAGTTTGGTGTCATCGGCAAACTTGCTGAGGGTGCACTCTATCCCACTGTCCATGTCTCCAACAAAGATGTTGAACAGCACTGGTCCCAATACCAACCCCTGTGGAACACCACTCGTCACTGGCTGCCAACTGGACATTGAGCCATTGACCACAACCCTTTGGGTGCGGCCATCCAGCCAGCTGCTTATCCACCGAGTGGTCCATCCATCGAATCCATATAGTTTCTAATTTTGAGACCAGGATGTCATGCGGGACAGTGTCGAATGTTTTGCGTAAGTCCAGGTAGACAACATCTATTGCTCTGCCCTTGTCCACCACGCAAGTGGCAGTATCATAAAAGGCCATCAAATTTGTCAGGCACAATTTGCCCTTGGTGAAACCATGTTGGCTCTCTCCAATCACCTCCTTGTTTTCCATGTGCCTTAGCAGAGATTCCAGGAGGATCTGCTCCATAATCTTGCTGGGCACAGAGGTGAGACTGACTGGCCTATAGTTCCCTGGGTATTCTTTTTTTTCCTTTTTTGAACATCAGGGTTATGTTCCCCTTTTTCCAGTCTATAGGAACTTCGCCAGACTGCCACAATTTCTCAAATATGATGGAAAGCAGCTTAGCAACTTCATCTGCCAGCTCCCTCAGGACCCATGGATGGATTTCATCCGGTCCCATGGACTTATGCACCTTCAGGTTCCTTAAGAGGTCTCAAACCTGATGTTTTTGTACTGTGGGTGGTTCTTCATTTGCAGGGCCCCTGTTTTTGCCTTCTGTGACTTGGACAGTGTGGTTAGAGCCCTTGCTGGTGAAGACTGAGGCAAAGAAGTTGTTCAGTAGCTCAGCCTTATCCATATCTTGGGTGGCCAGGTCTCCCGTTTCCTTCTGGAGAGGGCCCACAACTTCCCTAGTCTTGCCTTTGTCCCTGACATATCTGTAGAAGTTTTTTTTATTATCTTTGATGTTGGCTAGATTTAGTTCTGCCTGGGCTTTCGCTCGCCTGATCTCGTTCCTGACCACCCAGACCATTTCTCTGTATTCTGCCCATTCTACCCGTCCCTGCTTCCACCCTTTATAGGCCTCCTTTTTGGTCCTGAGCTTCTCCAGCAGTTCCTTCTTTATCCACGCAGGCCTGCTGGCTATTTTGCCTGACTTCTTCTTTTTTGGGACAAACCTCTCCTGAGCTTGGAGGAGGTGATCCTTGAATACCAACCAGCCCTCTTGGGCCCCTCTCCCCTCCAGTTCTTTTTCCCATGCTGTCCTCCCAATCAGATCTCTCAGGAGACCAAAGTCTGCTCTCCTGAAGTCTGGGGTAGCGAGCTTTCTGCACACCCTCCTCACTGCCCTATGAATTTTGAACTCCACCATTTCACAATCACTGCAGCCAAGGCTACCCTTGAACTTGACACTCCCCACCATCCCCTCCTTGTTAGTAAGGACAAGGTCTGGCACGGCTCCTTTCCTCGTTGGCTCCTCGATCATTTGAAGAAGAAAGTTATCATCAATGCAGTGCAGTTAAGCCAGTTGAAAGCAGTGCTGTGCATTTTTCAAGCAGCCAGCTGAGGCTTTGGTGTGAAAAGAAATAGTGATTCAAAAGCCGAGGGAATTTTTCAACACATGGATATATTGACGTAACCTTCCAAAAAGCATCAAGCTCTACACCTTTATGTCATATTTCTGCAATATCTGAATTGCACCAGTAAGTAGTCAAACAAGTTTTGTCTCTCACACATCATTTAGTAACATGCAAATGGCAGATGCTAGAATATTCTATAATTACCAGAAGCTGTTCAGTAGATAATATCAGCTATGTCTTACTATGCAGACATTGATAGTACCTAGTCCTTCACTGTAATCTAACACAGTCTTCCTACCCATCACATTAATCTGCAGTTATTTCTTCTAGAAGAAAGTGGTCTTTTCAAATAGAACAAAACTTCAGAATGTTAAAAAAAAATAAAGTTTAGCTTCTGTGGTTTGCTATTCCAGAGTACCAGAGTAAAGTACAGAAAAAATACTTTCAAAGCAGGTGTGTTTATTAGACATTCTTGCAAGACAATATGTATTTTGTATATGTCTTTCGACTTTGATTTCATCACCTGGTTTCAACCCACTAAAAGTAACGTATGCCAGAGTGTCCTTGGACTGAACTCCTGAATCAATGAGAGTTTTGTCATGCTGGCAATAGAAACTTGCAAGGAGCTGGTTAAAATGCTACTAGTTTTACTACATGGCACCCTTTTACTGAGTCATCTCCTGAATATTTCACGGAACCTGGTGTAACCAGAATTTCCAGCTTGGCTAGGACCGCCCTAGCCCTTGAATATCCCAGTATCCAGCAGATATTTTTTTGCTATTTTTCCATCTTACATGAAGGAAAAAGGCTATTCCTGCTCTCACCTTAAGCCATGCCTAGGAATGTAACCTTTTGCAGCAGGACACAGGGACTCTGGCATGGGGCTGTGATGTGATACAAGTCATATGTTCTATTATGAAACAGGATGACCAGAGTATGTTCTGCACTGTGTTAAACATTGGTTAGTATGATGAGTCCACAATGCATATGTTTCATCAGGGAAGCTGACATGGGCCCTACACATATGACAGAACACATCCCCTGTTTTCGTTATTCTGGTTTCTATGGCTGTATATATATACTAGAAAAAATTTTAAACAACAATAGCTGTAGGATAAAGTATCATCATCAGGGAACAGAAGTTCCTTCCTAGCTGCCTGAAGCAGCACCTGAGCTTTCTCACTGGATGTTTGAACTGCGAAATTGCTCTTCTCTTGGCTGACAATGCTGGCAGACATCCTCATCACTAAAATTTGGTTACATTTTTGGAAGAAACATGTTTAACTACCAAATTTTAGAACCGGTAACTGCATTCTACTTGTTCAAGATCCCCCTCTCCAATATGAATTAGTTACAATAAATAACAGAAGAAAAACCTGTCCAGTGTCAAGGATGGCTTAAGTTTTAGCTGGATCACAGCAACCCATCATGATGACTGCTAAAAAGTAACATTACAACTATTTGACTGAATGAGATAGAGGTCATCGGGTAGATTTCTGTGAAATTACCTAACAACATACTCCTTAAACAAATACTTCCTTGACTTACTGTTTCTCAAGGCCTTCTCCGTTACTGAGAAGGTTGTAAACCTTACACCCAAATGGACAGACGCTAAGAAGACATTGCACGCCATCTTGTGGATATCACAAGAACATCGACACTTATTCTGAAAAGACGGACTCCTAAAAAAAAGGAAAACCACAAATATGTATCTCCTTAAACATGGATTATAACCTGATGTATAATTCATTACTATCAGGAAGAAACACGTTCTGGAAAATATAGGGTTTTTTTGTTTCTTGCTCTTCAGCTGAAATAAACTTAACAATTCTAATGGCCATGGGGTCACACTGTCAACTGCTAATGGTCTGTCATTAGTTAAGCAACTTGTAACACCTTGGGGATTCGGACTTAATATCCAAGACCCCTCCAAGTATCACTGAAAACACTTCTTGTAACGTTATTCTCTACTATTCTCAGAGGCAGCAGAACAGAATGTATGCAGTAGTAGCATACTTAGGACAACTTCCTGTTCCACTTTTCTTTCTTACATATATACTGCCACTACTCTGTTGCTCAGCTACCTATATAATGATTCTGTAAGTCAGTCAAAGTGACTTGAACTAAAGTAATGAATTCAAATGTTGGCATGAAAAGGATGGTGGGGAATTGGGATAAGAGAAAAAAAAGAAAAGGGAAAGTTTTGGGGGAGAATCACTTTAAAAAATAATTTTGGCCTTCTTATATAAAATAGTTTGTGTTCACAGCTTTCATGAACTGCTGGCATTAGGTGTTTTATAGTATGGCATATCTTGGTTTCTCAGGACAGTTGCTATTTCTAAGTTATTTACTTGGAATGCAGTAGATATAAGCAACAGTCGTAAGTGCTTACACTGCTTTTCCCCGTTAAAGAGATAGCTAACAGAATTAGAGGTAAATCCTGAAATATTTTTGTAGCTTACATCAAACTGGTGAAATTAGCAACTGCGTTCTCGAAGAAAAAGGGGGAAAGATTGTAAATTCATTTCAAGGACTATGGTGGTGTTTCCAGGCACAGGTACGTGTTTACAGACAAATATGCTTTCGTGCAGAGTAGCAGTGTGGAATGAGACCTCGGAACTCAAATGGTGTACCTACCACTGACACGGGCTGGCTGCTCTCTACTTTAGAGATTACCGACACCTTTTCACGCTCAGTAATACTATTTTGAATTCACACAAACTCCATTTATTTGAGCTGGATCAGGGCCACGGAATAGGGAGTGTTAATCACCTAGAGTCATCAAAGAGATTGAAGAGAACAGTTGGAAATGGGAAGTGAAGGAAGGGATGCGCATTTCTGTCTTGAAGCTTTTTTTTTTTTTTTCCAAGGGAAACCCCCTGCACCTACCAGCGGCGATGACAGAAAAGGAGAGGCGCGAGCACGACGGCCAATTAGGAGGGACTAAAAGTGTTTTTAAG
>QJSC01024120.1:4319718-4356071 GCA_003697955.1 Calidris pygmaea
CCTACTTCTGCCGCGGGGAGGTGGTGAAGGGCTTCGGCAGAGGCTCCAAGGAGCTGGGCATCCCCACCGGTGAGCGGGCTGCGCGGTGGAACGGGGCGGCCAGGGTGGGTGGCGCCTCCCCTGAAGGCCGCCGGGGCTCCCGGCCTCGGCCACCCCGCGGGGGGCTGCCGGTCGCTGTCCCGCTGCCCCCGGGGAGGGGAGGAGCCCGGGCCCGGCGGCATGCAGCGGCCTGCAGCGGCCGGGCCGGCTGAGCGGGGCCGTGCCGTGCCGTGCCGTGCCGTGCCCCGGCGGGGCCAGGCCGCCCGGCTCTCCCGGCGGCGGCGGGGCGGGAGCCGGGCTGCCGGTGACCGAGCCCGGGGGAGGCGCCCCGCGCCGCCGCGCTGTTGGCACGGCGTGCTTCTTCTGGGAACGGGCTTGGCTTGTTCCCTGTTAACAGTCTTCCTTCCTTGTTTCTACCTCGCTTAGTGTTTCGCCCTCTCTTTTGTGTTACTCCCCCCCCCCCCCCCGTCTGTGAAGCAGTTTCTTTCCGTCTCGCGTGTTGTCGGTTGGATCGTCAAACCATCGCCGTGGTGGTGCACGGGGTGTAGACACGGGGTCACACGCAGGGTACTGTGGTGCGGCAGCTCGGAAAATCGCTGTTCTCATGGGCCTGGGCTTGGAACAAGAAAGGGAGTAGGCATCGGGAGCGGCCCTAAGGAAGGAAGGTCAATGGGAGTAACGCAGAGGTTAAAAAAGCAGAGCAGGTGGGCTTGGCCTGCAAATAAATATATTTTCCTGGTGCTTATCGCTGTTTCAGCTGTCTAAATACAGATAGATGTGTAATTCAAGTGAGTTTTGCCCAGTCTTAGACAGAGAAGACGGCAGTCTCCTTGCACCACTCCTAGCAGGCAGGGAAACTTTATAAAACCAGTCTTCAGTTGCTAGGGTTCTGACAACATCTGTTAATAATAATTTCACACTTCTCTCCTGATGATGAATAGTATATTAGTACCGGGGAGCAGGGGAGGGAAGTTGTTACTGCTTGTGAACTTTGATTAAAACGGTCAGTAACCATAAATTCTTTCAAATCGGCTTGAAGTCTTGCATGAAGATGCCTACTCATGTGGGAATCTGAAGTAGGATAGTAATTTTGAAAGAAGGTTAGGTTAAGTCAGAGGGGAATTTATTTTGCTGTAAATACGTAGTTTTCAGAGAAAATTCCCGAAATCCACAGATGCTTCTGAAAGGTAACTTGTACAAACTTGACAGATGACTAAATAATAATTTCATTTATTTTTATATATTTTATTTCATAAGTAATTATTTTACTAACAAGTAAATAGTTCTGAGCTGCTATTTTATAGTGCAGAAAAAACTTGATATTTTTTTTCCTCGTCTTTCACCGTATTAAAGCTGTGATGGTTATCTAAAGAGTGAAATGCAGACTGACTGGGTTTATTACATGTCTATTAATTATTACAACAGCAGACAATGTGTGTAACTATAAAACATAGCATGCATAGGAGGTGTGATAACTCTGGTATTACCACAGGGACAGAATTTTATAAAGCTGTTTTGTATTTTATACTTTGCGAAATGGCACATTGCATGATTCTCATCATCGTCAGTGTTATGTTTGTAAATAGCACGTAGGCAGAGTTTGGCTTTTAGGTGCTTGAGGATTGTTATGTCCTTGACTTACACAAAGTCACTCACACTTTACACTTTTTAAAATTTTTGCAGCTAACTTCTCTGAGCAAGTAGTTGAAAGCTTTCCATCGGATATCTCTACCGGTATATACTATGGATGGGCCTGTGTTGGAAATGGAGATGTGCATAAAATGGTTTTGAGCATAGGATGGAATCCTTTCTACAAGAATATTAAGAAATCAGTGGTAAGAATTTTGCTTTGTGGGGGATTTTTGTTATAATCAATGGCCAGATGTTGAATTTGAATAAGATAAGCAGAATTTGGTCCATAAATGAGATCTGGAAATCCTGTTTGCTCTTGTAAATGCATTTGGTATCTATGTCATTTGCTTGTATTCTGAAATAATTCGCAGTAGCCAGCTGTGGGTAACTAAAGTTTATTTTCTTTTTGCTATTCCATCATTGCATAAATAGTTCCAAAATGCAACGTTAATAGTATTTCTGAAATGATGGTTGCTTTTGGTGCTGATAGCTAACTAAACATAGTCTTGATATATGTGTTGAATTTACCCATGTTCCAGCATACATGCTAATCTATTGTTTTCTGCAATCTATCCACATTTCAAATAAGGCATGTTGTGGCATCTTAATTTGTGATGATTTTCTATTATTTCTTTTCTTAAATGATGGAATCCATACATAAGGATCCATGTATGTGGCTTGAAATACAGAATAAATATTTGAAGGTACATAATAATAGGATGGAGAAGTTGAGTTAAAATCCTGATCTATGACAGCTGTGTTTTTCTTGCTGTCACATTCTGGTCCTTTTCCTGAGCCTTGCAGAGCTCTGTTTTAATTGTTTAAAACACTTGTATTTGATCATGAATCTCGCTTCTAAGGTTTTAAGCATTTGAAGACTCTGTAACATGCTTGTGTACTCTTTTTAAAATTTTTGCAGGTAACTTTTCTGAGCAGGTAGTCAAATCTGATATCTCTGCTGGTGTATAGTATGGGTTGACCTATTTTGGAGAGGGGATGCGAATAAAATAGTTCTGAGCATCATATGCAACCCTCTCTCAGACTTCACTCCTTGAATTTTATCATTCAGTTCCCTTGTGATCTCGTTGTAAAAGTTCTCCTTAAGCCAACTATTTAAATAAAAATCTTCATAGTTATTTGGATACATCAACTTAACGTTGAAACATTAACCATTGTTCGTGACTTGCTGCCTTGGAATCTTACTCCTGAGAGGGGTCAAACCTTTCTTTTTTTACCTTTTTTTTTTGGCTATTTGAATACTCTGAGTATTTTTTCTTAAGTTCCATGCAAAGTACAATTCTCCTTCCTGACATAAGCAAAAGCCCTAGCCTTTTAATCTTGCATTGCACATGCTAAACTAAATGTCCCTTTTATTGGTATGCGTTGGGGAGAATTTGATATAGGGGTATTAGCTGTACATCCTTACAGTGAGAGAAATAAACTCAAAGTTCATTATCAATGCCAACTTATTACTCTTCTTTTAGGAAACACACATTATCCACACCTTCAAAGAAGACTTTTACGGAGAAATTCTTAGTATTGTCATAATTGGATATATTCGACCAGAAAAAAACTTTGATTCCTTAGGTCAGTATTGCACGTTTCCCTCAGACTATACTATTATATGTCTTACTCCTGCAAGTACTGCTTCTTCACTGTCTTTCCGTAATGAGATGTTTTATCGGTTAACCTTTGGAATTTCAGTAACATGTTTTCAAAAGCTAAATGTACATTCTGGTTTAATTAAAAAAACTAAAGCCTCCTACATCTTCCAGTGTATCACACTAAAAATTTTATTGTGTCACTTGTCTGAGCAGTGATTTTAAAATCACGGGTTTGTAATAAAAGCATCAGGCTAATCTGTTAATTGCTTTTTAAAATGCAGCTATGTGTAGAATTGAAACAGTTCATGAAACTGTTGACGTTTTGCTAAAATGCCTTTTGCAACAAGGAGAGGGTAGTGCTTATAATGGTGAAAAATGCAACTCTGGCATTTTTTTTTTTAAAAGGCATTTTATAACCAAGTAATTTTGCATTTCAAATCTCATGGTAATAATTATATTATACTTCTGTGATTATTGTCTGTTATTCTGTGGTATGCATTATTTTCACTTACTATTGTATGCTCAGAGTCCAAAACAACTTTTAAATATCCCTATTCTTACCTTTTTCAGAGGCGCTAATTTCAGCAATTCAGGAAGACATTGAAGAAGCAAAAAGACAACTAGATTTACCAGAACATCTTAAACTCAAAGAAGATAACTTCTTTCATCTGCCAGAAGGCAAAATAGTGAACAACCACTGAGCAAATCCATTCTGCTTTCTCATTTATTTTTTTTTTTTTCCCTTTATTTCTCCTCTCTCTTGGAGCTTTTATGTTTGCACTGCTTTTAATAGATACTGTGCTGTCATATGTCTATTCAGGTAACTGAGAGTAGAACCAACTAAACAAGATGACTTCAATTTCCTTGTGTTAATTCATCATTAACCCAGTCATGCAAACGGAGTAGAAGGCTAGTTTAGGTCCTTACAGGTAAATTGTGTATCCCAAAGTTATCAGTTGTTCAGGTATCTGAGCACGTGCGGAACATGACCAAAGTTCATTGTGACCTCTTCTGACCGTAAGGTATGGATAGTTCACTTAAGTGGACAATGTCTGTTTTTAACATACATAATGTTATTCCAGCCTCTTTTCCTGGTTTTCTGTCATTCTTACATCTGGATTTTAGCTAGTAACTTAGAAAATTTTGCTACTGGTTGAGTCAGAAATTTCCTGTAGTGCAGGAAGCCAATGATTAGATAACAGTAGGAAGATTAATTCTCTNGTAGTTCTTATTTTTTTTTATATGCTACACAGCTGTTGTGATTGAAGTCGTTACTCTAACTGAAACTATTTATTTTAAGTATATTTGAAATGGAGGAGATCACTGTTTCTCATTGAATTATTGGAATCTGAGATACACTTCTTCATAGTTGACTCTACATACGACAATGCCTGACCTGCATAGTTTACTTCTGAAGAAGTGTTTCACTGAAATTGAGGAAATGAATGACAGTGTGAAAGTTAATAAACTTTAAAGGTTCAGACACAAAAGATGCAGAAACAGTGTAACAAGACTTCTGCTTGTTGGGCCTTAAGACAGAAGAGGCAATAGAAGGCAAGATTGCATTTTATGTGCTGCTGGCATTTGTCTTAGGAAACTGAGGAGAATGTTGGGGTTACTCACTACACTGGCAATAAAATGGCTGACTTCAAGATTGATGTTATTGTAAGGCACAGAAAAATCTCATCAACTGTCAGCACCAAGTGCAGGTAAGAGCCAAGGTTTTGGCTGACCAAGTAGGTCAATACACAAATGAAAGCTTTTGGGGATTCTTGGACTACTGTATCAACACTACAGTGGCTCTTTTGTTATTTATTACAAGTAATTGCAGCCAGTCCTACTCTGAAATGTAGGAATAGGTAAATGGAGGCTGTGCTGTCAGAAATAGTAGCAATTTGGAAAATCTTCTTAAAGTATGTAGCGTGTGATTCCAAATCTACTCTTTTTTTTTTTTTTTTTTTCCTGCTGATAAATTTTTCAGTCCCCTACTCAGTGGGTGGACCTAGGTAAGCTGCAGTGACTTTTTCATGTTCGTAACCTTTTGATGTCAGCTTGCAATGTGGCTGGAACGTTTTCTGAAATTCAAAATGGTTCTGTGGATATGTCTCAGCTGTAGCTCTGTGTCTGAACTACCGTGTACATTTCGGAGCGCACAATTTCTGTAGTGCAATTTTATGAATTTACTCCTTGCCTATCCTATTCAAATCTTACTTTCCACTCTAGATTATAAGAGAGTTTTGAGAAGGAGTTTGGGACTTTGTGGCGGGTGCTGTCAGGATGTTAGTTCCACTTCATTTTGTTGTACTTTTCAGTCAATATATGATATTGTTAGGGAAGAGGTCTTGAGCAGATCAAGGACTCATGTTTGCTCTGTGGGACTTCAGGAGAAACTTGATTTTTTTTAAATTAATTGTTAACTAGTGCTTGTGACAGCAGAGACGGAGTACAGAATAGGGGGAGCAGTTATCAGCAGTTAGATATGCTTTTAAAGGAGAACAAACTAATTTAGTGTTTTATTATACAACATGTTGGAAACTGTATTTCTAAAAAGTCTGTAAAAGAATTGCCTTTCAAGAGTGACAGTGGGAAATTTTTTTTTTACATTTTGAAACAGGGATTAGGGGATAATTTTTTTTCACAAAGGTTTGAGACATTCTTGAGATTGTAATAATGTCAAAATCTTATATTTTACTTTTTTAAAGAATAAACAAAAGCCGCACTAGTCAACTGAATATATTTAGATGGTTATTCATCATAGTACTGTAGCTAAACACTCATAGCCTTCTTTAAAATTGTTTTTTGCCAGTAATTTCATGTGTCTGTTGTGGAAACCATGGTGCCTTAAGCTGGTTGTCTGAATAATACTTTTCTGTATCTGCTAATAAATGCTACTATCAAAAATTCAGTTCAGCGTTTAGTCATAGAACCACTGGGCTATTACTAGACAACAGAGGCAAAGGGAAAACTTGGAAAACTGTTAGTTTGCTCTCAAATCTTAGCTGAGATGTGACGTATGGATACACTGAACTAAAAAAACTGCTCTTTGTGTGTTTGTCTTCAAATTAAAGAAAATGTTATTACATTCATTTGGCTGAGTGTATGCATCCATATTATTTAAGAGAAAATGTCGTATATCAACTGTTGAAGCTCAAAGCATAATTCCTAGCACAGTATAAACTTTATGAAGGATTATATTTTTGTATTATGTACAAATAACTGTATTTATTTCAGTTGGTGTTGCTGCACTGTACCAATAATAAAGGAACTGTAATTGACAAAGTTATCCTTGTCACAAGTTTCCTTCCCTTTGCCATGGCTACCAAAGTTAGTCCTCACCATCTCCCGCAAAGCTTTGCAGGGTGGCTGCCTAAAAAGCTAGACTGACAGAAAAGAGTAGTGAGAAGCTGTTCAGCCTTCCATGTGTGTCTGAAAATGGGACTCTGGGGACTTTTGTGCTTGTATTGGGTTTGTGTGGCAAGGTTTTGATAGCAGGGGGTGGAGGATGGATAGACGGGTGGCTTCTGCTAGCAGCTTCCCCCGTGTCCCATAGAGCCAGTGCCAGCTGGCTCAAGACGGACACGCTGCTGGCCAAGGCTGAGCTCGTCAGCGGTGGTGGTAGCACCTCTGGATTAACATTTTGAAGAAGAGGGGGGGAAAAAAACAACTCTGCAACTGCAGCCAGAGAGAGGAGTGAGAATACCTGAAAGAACTCTGCAGGCACCAAGGTCAGTAAAGGAGGGGGAGAAGGTGCTCCAGCTGCTGGAGCAGACATTTCCCCGCAGCCTGTGGTGAAGACCATGGTGAGGCAGGCTGTCCCCCTGCAGCCCATGGAGGATTCCACACCAGAGCAAGAGGATGCATGAAGCAGGCTGTGACCCCATGGGAAGCTGGCGCTGGAGCAGGCTCCTGGCAGAAGTCCATGCAGAAGCAGGTTTGTTGGCGGGACTTGTGAGCCTGTGGGGGACCCACCCTTGAGCCATCTGTTCGTGAAGGACTGCATCCTGTGGAAGGGACCTACCCTGGAGAAGTTTGTGGAAGACTATCTCCTGTCAGAGGGATCTCACGCTGGAGCAGGGGAAAAGTATGAGGAGTCCTCCTCCTGAGAAGGAAGGAGCAGCAGAGACAACGTGGGATGAACTGACTGCAATCCCCGTTCCTTGTCCCCCTGTGCCGCTTGTGGGAGAAGGTAAAGAAACCGGGAGTGAAATGGAGCCCAGGAAGAAGGGAGAGGTGGTGGGAAAGTGTTTTAAGAGTTGGTTTTATTTCTTATTGTCGTACTCTGATTTGATTGGTAATCATCAGATTGATTTCCCTGTGTTGAGTCTGTTTTGCCTCTGATGGTAATTGGCTGAGTGATCTCTCCCTGTCCTTGTCCTGACCCATGAGCCTTTTGTTGTTTTCTCTTTCCTGTCCTCTTTCCTGCTGAAGAAGGCAGTGATAAAGCAGCTTTGGTGGGCACCTGGCCTCCAGACAGGATCAACCCACCACAGTGCTTTAGGAGGAACTTACGGGAGCTACAGCCTTAGAATTCAGAGCCTGAAACTCATGAATTGACTTCTCTTTCAAAAAGACAACTTTCTTTCAAAACTTTTAAAAACTGCTTGGTTTTCTTAGGATTCAGATGGAAGAAGTTGCATTCGTCTCCTCTGTTCTACTTCAACTGTTAAACATTGGTCTAGGCCAGGGCAAAGATTTATCTGCTGCTGCTGAAGGGAAGCCAAATCTGTGTCTTAAGGTACGTCATTGTGGCTCTGGCATCTTTCGGGGAAAAAGTTCCTCTCACAGTTTCACTCTCGGAACTGTTAATATGTAGACGTTTATGTAACCTCTGCCTAGCATCACTGAAGTTACATCAAGAAAGAATGTTGTGGTGGAGTATGTGTTTGTGACATCACATGCAGAGGACTCTTCAGTTATCTGTCAGAAATCATGATTTTAACAACAGAGTGCCTGGTCTGGAGGAATGGATTTAAGAGAGAGAAATCCTTAAGCACCTATGTTATTCAGGGCTTTTCTTTAACACAGAGAGCTGTATTTTCCAAGCATCTGGGTTTTCTACTAGTTTTCTTCTGGAATTAAAATGAAATTTAAAAATATCAGAATGTCTTCAGTTGTCTTTTGTAATGAACTTGCTTTATATGGAGGTATAACATTCTTTTCCACATATGCTTGTTTTTTCTGAAGGGAGAAGGAAGGTGTTTTAAAAAACCACCAAGCAACCAATTAATAAGCAGTTGCCTACACTTGCTAGTGTGATGCCTGGAAAACTTGTTTACCCCTCCAGAGAAACAGTTGGGTAGATTTTTGGTCTCTGTTTTCACATGGGCTGGAGCTTTAAAAACATTGCTAACAATGTCAGTTATTATCTAATTAAGTGCATAGCTGAAGGTAATGATCTCTGTATTGATCTATAATGGTTGGGTAGTAATTTTGGCTTTGTGTTTGTGGCTCAAAATAGAGAAGTGCTTATCTTTTATATGTTTTTAAGTTTACCGTTGGTTTGATTGTTCCATGGTGCTAAGACTCTTAAGTGAAAGAGGAAGGCACAATTCAATGCAATCAGTGAATACAGTGAGATTTGGATTCAGCATTTTTGTTTCCCAATGGTGAGAACTTATGTGAAGGAATTACTTTTTTTGCATAAGGACCAGAAAGAAGAAAAAAAAAAAAAGAAAAATTGGAATTGAAAATCATGTTAAGCAACAAGAGAAGAAAGGATACAGCAAAACAACTGGATGGAGGACCTCTAGAAAAAAATAAGGAGGAACAGTTCAATATAATAATATAATGGTTCTTAGAGAGGCATAGAAAATGAACTCTTCATGAAAAAGAGAAGTCCTTATCTAGGTGCTGAGTAGATAATATAAATGAGGAACAGCAAAAGAACATTTCCTTTTTTAATGCTCGTTGAATGTGTAATATAAATCTGTGAAGTAATGCAAAGGAAACCTAAGTGCATCTGTTTTGTTGGTTAAGGACGTCTCCCTCCTGCTTAAACCTATTCTGAAGAGGGACAATGGAAACAAGTTGTAATTGCTGCCTACTTTGCAATATATACTTTCTTAGAGAAGTAAACTTTAATTTTGTATTAAATTGTTTCAGCGCTTGAAATGAGCTTTCAAACCCTAATTCCTAATCCTAGCATCTTTGTTATTGCCACATACCTACTAAGCAGACAAAAAAAACAAAAGTCAGAACTGAAAAAAATTCTTAGTCTTTCTATTCAGAAGTCCTTTTGAATCCTCAGAACTTCTGTCTGTTCCTCATCAGGTTGCATGTTTGGTTATTCCTCAAAATTCAGGCATCAAAACACACTCGTGGTTTTTTAGGTTGAGGGTAGATGAAAAATCCAGGATTAACACAGTTCTATTCTGCTGAAGGAATGTATATTTCCCTCCCTTACTTCCCCATATGTGTATATATATATAATGCAAATACATATTTATCTTGAAATACCTGTCATTTGTCAAGAAAAAAGTCAAATGTCTCAAACCTATTTGTGGTAACTCAGGTAGCTGAGTTTTCAGTATGTTGGTTGTTCTCTTTGGTTTGAAATTCCGTCCTGAGTCCTTATCCAGAAGCCACGTAATACTCATACAAGACCCGGAGACAATTTTGCACGGTGGACTGCAAAAATGTGTTCTGAGTTAGAGACCAGCCTGTAGGGAAAGGAGACTTGAGCCTCAAGGCACTTACACTGTAACTTGTCCTTCACTTCTGTTCTGGCAAAACTTCAGAATAGAGTCACGGAAGAGGAAAATTTTCCCTATATACATGCACTCCGTTGGAAAGAGAAAGGATAAAGAGCACTGGTAGCCTACACATCCCTTTGAAATCAAATTACTGGATGAGAGGTGAGTGGGTGGCAAAACTGTGCAGGAGATGTGAATTTAAAAATTCATTTTCAAAGACCATTGTTAATGAGAGGTAATTGCCTAGGAGAAAAAAATACACCCACCTAAAGAAGAGCTTAGGGCTTGGGAAACTCTATGGATAAATGAGAATAAAAAAGAAAGGTTTCCAGGGTGAGGAAAGAAGAAAAGAAAAAAAGGCCTTGAGATGAATAAAAGCTTGTGAAGCTTTTTTTTCTTTTTAAAATGTATTTGTATCCTTCAGGACATCTTTCTCAGTATGGTGGCCGGAGAAGGCGGGAGGACAGACAGAAGCAGCACTGGCTTTGTGGGCTCAGGATTTGTGGATTTGAATGGCTGTGGATTCAGATTGCTCTAGCTTTTTTATTTTGGGACAGCATAAAAGGCATTGACACACTAAGCCCATAAACTAGAAAGCAATATTTCAGATTTTTTTGCACTGTGTTCCATTTGTGTTTATTACTGGTTTCCTTGGTAGTACTGTTTTCTCTGAACTTTCTCCAGAGGTCTCAGTGACTAATGAACAATCCCCTAGGCATCCTAGACCACTGTTTTAAAATGCCATCTGAAAAAAAAACAATTCTTCTTGTACCATGTCCTTCTAATCTTATCCATCAGTTAGTAGTACCCCTTCAAGGCAACTATCTGCCATCTTGTCAAGCAGGGACATTTTCACTCTACCCATATAGCATAAAATCACAGAATAATAGGGGTTGGAAGGGACCTCTGGAGATCATCTAGTCCAAACCCCCTGCCCAAGCAGGTTCACCTGGACCTTCAAATCCAGGTGGGTTTTTAATGTCTTCAGAGACGGAGACTCCACCACTTCTCTGGGCAGCCTGCTCCAGTGCTCTGCCACCCTCAAAGTGAAGAAGTTCTTCCTCAACGTTGAAAGGAATAACTTACAGAACAGCGTACTTATAGACTATATTTCACTTTACAATAAACCCAAAATCTCTGTGTGTGATGAAACATTACTTAACAACCACTTAAGTTTAATTGGAGGTTGATAAAGTATAAGATATTTCAGATATTTTTTCATACAAATGATGAATACAGCGGAAGTACTTAGATGAGAGTTACAACCATAAATCTTTAACATCATGTCCTAGATGTAGTCTCACTGGGAAACATGCTACAAGATTAGAAGGAAAAACATGTTGGCTTTGATAAGTACGGGTGCACCAGATGATATTAACAAACAAACAAAAAAAAATCTGGGTAAATTACCTATTGCATTACGAATTGCCTTGCAACTATAATTCCATAGCAGTAAACTACGGGGGCACCTCATCCCAGTGACAATCACTGTGTAGGTAACTACACCCATGTTGTTTAGCTCTGCATGTTTTGGCAGTGACTGGCATGGTTCTCAGTAAGTGTGTGCATGCACAGTTTGAATAGATATTTGTATTAGTTACGATGCACACACATAGCTACTGGGAAAGGATTTGCTCTCTGCACAACGGACAGAAATGTAATCTCTTAAGTGGCATACCTCTAGAGTGCTGCTTAAAAACCTACCAAATATTTACATAAACTTTAGAAAAGCAGTATGTTTTCAGAAACAATGCCCATCTCATGCTACGTTTGGTTGAAATCTTGAGTTCAGCATGCTAAGAAATAACTAAATTATTGCAGTAATTTTGTGAGAAAGGCAGCCGAGCATAAAATTTGTACATTAGTAAGTTCTCTAAATTAATAACTTCCATCCTATTCAAGCTCATCTTCCTCATTCTGTCCCAAGAGCCCATTTTAAATTTATGATGAACTGTTGCCATATGTTGCCCATATATGCTATATCATCATCTTCATCTCCATCTTCAGCCTCGATCTTTGTACGCAATCACTTGATGTTCCTGACAGTTTGTGTTCTTGTGGTAGTTGCTCATGTGGGAAGGTAAGGCTTTGGATTGATTTATCAGGTTCTCATACTCACCTTCATTAACAGCTGTGGCTTTGGCTTGCTGTATTCTCCAGATACATGTGACGGTTCAAACAAAAAGGAGAAGCAAAATCAGCTGGTAAGAAAGTAAGTGGTTAAGGTTTTGCCCTCAGTTGATAGAGTGGATCATAATACACAGTCATCTGATAATAGTGATAAAAAAAAGAGAAATAATGTGCAGTCAGGAAGGGGGGGGTCTTTATTTTAAATGACCTAGTAGAACATCTAAGTCAGCGTACCATTTTTGATGTGTTGGAGTTACTGCCTTACCTTTCTCATACCACAGTTGTGCTCTTGTAGCTGTGATAGTATAAGGATAAAGACAAAGAGGGGGTTGGTAGGACAGCTGTGTTTATCAGATTAAGAGTAGTCAGAAAGAAGCAGAAAACCAGGGACACAAACAATCTACTTCTTAACTTTAGGCTAGGAACACAAAACCCTCAGAAATACTTACATTTTTTTAACACTCTGGCATCTAGAAAAAATTGAAGACTGTGGCCTAAGCCTGCTTTTTCCAATTGTATGTTTGTCTAAATAAGCAAATTTCTTCACGCTACAAATCTTCTGTGTGTAAGATGCTGTAGCTATTTCAAAGTCAATGAGGTGATTTTGACATGATGGTACAGATTGCTGTCCATTGAAATAAGTACTTCCCAGTCAACTGTTTTATGAAAAACATGGACATTTAAAGCAATATTTGTAAGTGAGAGAAGACGGCATCTTCCTGCTGCTATTCAAGTAAAGCCCTGCCTACTCTGCAGCAATACGCTCTGTGCCTGCAGCTCGGCAGCGAGCTTTTGCTGTTTCCTGCTTTTCAGTTTTAAATATCAGCCCAGTCGGTCATAAAGCCCTTAAATGTCAGTACTGCTCTTCACCATGGTCCTACCTTGTTTGGTTTTTTTTTTTTTTTTTTTTTTTCTGCAGTCAGAGCAATCTGGGTTGTGTGCCAGGTGAAGAGTTACCGCAGCGGCGGGGGGGCGGCAGCCTTTTTCAGCATGCAGGGACATGTTAGCTGGGCACAAGAGAAGAGAAAAAAAGAGAAAAAAAAGAATATTCAAAGATAAGCCATCTTGAATTCAGAGAAGAGCATTCTTCATTGCTCATATTGTGTTGAGAAGTTAAAAGTTCAGTGTGCAAATCACAGGAGGAAATGCCTACAAATAGGTACCCCTTGTCCTTGTGTCTCCTGGACTTTGTATTCACCTACAAAAGAGTCTGAGTTGTGCATTCCACCCGATAAACTGTAACTCTATACACACAATGCGCACCTAAATACCCTCTTCCCTAGAAAAGCAAATAAAACAATACCACAACAGAAAAATAATGTCATCTAACTTCCCTTCAAAAATATACTGGAGCACCCTGGCCAAAGCAAAGGGCTGTTTGTCATCAGGAGGAATCAGCAGTGAGGAGTCCAGCAGGAAGAGGTCAGTATTAAAAAAGCAAAAGCTCGAGCCTAGCCTTGAAACTCTATATGCCCACAAAGTGATTTAAAATTCATGAAAAGCTGATTATGAAATGCAAGGACTGTGTTGGATTTGTTGGGGGTTTTCTTTCCTGAAGTGGTGCAACTGTTTTGGCACCTGATTTAGCTATTTGTGCCACGTCTGCACATGGATGTTCAGGAGGCATTAGCAGGAATCAATTAGCTCAGTGCACTCAAGTGAAATTGTGGGAAACCTTGGCCAAACACTCTCATTTGCAAAGGCAATAGGTGTTAGGCCTAGTTAACCACTTTCAAACCACACTGAATTAAATTACTTTTATGTTTTGAAAAACAGTATAAATTCAGTACAGATGTGTTTAACTATGTGCAAAAAGAGTATTGTATGAGATTTGTGTATGTCCATGAGGGTATTTTTGAAGGCAAGTGTTGCATACAGTTCTGTGAAATACTGAAGTGAATGGTTTTATCCTACATAATGATAAAAAGTGCCTGTTCAGTTCTCTGCAACTAGACATTTTCTGTCTGAAAAGAAGAAAATGGATATGCTAGTAGATCACATCAGCAGCAGTTAAACCGGTGAAGTTGGCAACCTTCTATGACCCACTAAATTCACTATGTGATTGCTCTGAGCGATGCAGGATTTAGCTTCCTGCTCCTGAGAAAGAAGAGACATTGCACCACTTCTTGACTCCTACATCAGCATTGCAGATACATTTCA
Source organism: Calidris pygmaea (assembly GCA_003697955.1). Taxonomy (NCBI): domain Eukaryota; kingdom Metazoa; phylum Chordata; class Aves; order Charadriiformes; family Scolopacidae; genus Calidris; species Calidris pygmaea. Next base: position 4,333,976 of record QJSC01024120.1, read on the forward strand.
GAACACCTACAGGTTTGCCATTTAGAAGGACTAGTTCGTATTTCATCTTAGTATTTCTGTAATTATGACAGAAAATCTTTCCTGTTGTATTAATCCCAAGTAAAATAAATATCAATCGTGGAAAAAATCTGAAAATTGAAATTACAGTCCCTTTTTGTCCCAAATCCATGCCAAAATATTACTGTCATTTATTATAGTGTCCTTGAAGAGTTGCATTTCACTAGTTCCTAAAGATGACTATAGTTATTTCCACAATTTTAAATATTGTTCTGTCTTAATTAGTGATTTTCACTATCCAATATATCCAAACAGTTTTTATATGTTACACTGTGATACAGCCTGAGCTTCGTGTATTAGAGTGGTACCTGCTAGCGCTCATATGATGTTGTGAAGATAGAATAAGATGCTGTTTTGAAGGGGAATAACGCTGCTTGGTTCAGAATTAGATGCGGTATAATGTAGGCAAAAGAATCTGCATTTATAAGTGTGTCACAAAAGAAAAGACACAGTCTCTCAAAGTTAGCTCTGAAAACTATTCAAACCAGCAGACATTAGTACTTTTTTTTCTTTTTTAACCTTAAAGATATGTTTTGTGGCCTTTAGGGTTTTCAAATTCTGTTGCTCGCTGTTGATCTTCTACTCTTTTTTTTCACGGGATTGTAACTGTGTGTGGAGTTTTTTGCATCTGGAAGGAGAGGAAGAAAGTTTTGGTTTTGACTATCTTACAAGGTTTTTTATTCATTTTGCCTCATAGAGGGCCATTTCCTACTGGATTTTTCTAAGCTGTTTTAAAAATTAACCTCCTTCGGTTTTTTTGTTTCACAAAACCACTGTTATATTCAATACCACACTTTTACATGTAAGAGCTGTTGTAATAAAGGAAAATATAGATTCTGTCCAGGCATTTACTAGTGCCCTGTTCCGAATTGCTCATTTGAAGTGGGGAGCAGTCCAGAACTGTACCTTTGTGAGTCCTGCTCATGGCAAGTGAGGCGAATAATTCAGTTCACTATTGTGAATTTCAGCATAGTGCTCCAGAGCAAAATCCAGCTCTGTAATCCCAACAGATTACAAACAGGAAGGGCTGGGACATATGTGAATTTAGGGGACTTGGTGTAGGAAGGTATTCACGTGGAGATTCTTTATTAGCCAGCCACAGAATACTTTTACTCCGTATCTAACAGATCAAACTCAGAGTAGGAAAGGAAGCAAAATAAAAGTTTGCGAAGAAGTTGTGTAAAACAGCTCTCCTCAATGCTATTACCTAACCATTTCCCTCCAACTGGGCAACTCTGATATGTGTCAAGTGGAATTTTTGTGCCTGCAGAAAACCAAGACTTTGGTTGTACTTGACACAGACTTTAATTCAACATGTTACTCAGCTCCTAAACATCAAGGAGATTTGAGAATCGTACCTCATGCCCAGGAAGGCTGCTGGGAAGGTTATGGGTCTCGGCATTCAATTCTGTATTTTGATCCAAGCAGTCACAGCAACAGGAAAATGGATGCCTGATGAAAGCCAAAATAGGAGACAGTAGGCTATTCATTTTGCTGAAAATAAAAAAATAGAATAAAACCAAAGTGGAGCACAGATTGAGCTTGGCACTTTATTTAGCATATCCAATGGTTTCAAATAAATATGATTTTTGTAAACTGATGGATTGGCTGACAGTATCCATTAGCCCCATGCAGCAAATCACTACATTTTGTTGTTCTGCCTGTTACTGCAAAGTAGTTTGTAATGTTGACACTTCAAATGAATGACAGGAAAGGCAATGTTTTGAATAAAAGGAAGAGGGAGAACTGTAGGAACACTTAGCCTCTTCCCACTAGAGGAAATCATGGACATTTTATTAAGAAAACATGCACTGAATAGATAAGCGGTTATGTGCATAACATGGCACAGGGACAGAAGGAAGAAGAATAATAAAAATAATAATAATTATTATTGGTAACTGCAAATCTAAATGTGCTAGCTGTGCCATGGCTCTGTCGGTCACAACTGCTAGATCCACACTCCATATGGCTGAGGGACAGTCTGTCACAACGTGGCTCACTTCCACATCTGACCCTAACTGCAGCTCAGAATGTCCTAAAAGCTCTGTGTTTAAAAATAAAAAAAAAAAAATAATAAAAAAATCTGTCTGTTCTCTGTGAGAGAATGGGGCAACAACCCCGTTAGTCATTTTTTACCAGGTCTAATTGTGAATATTAGTTACGGATGGTATTGAAAGCCTCTAGTGTTGCAATGCACGTTAGGAAGTGGCAAAAGATTAATCAGATGCAGATGCAGTAGGAGATAAGGAGAGATTTCCCCCTTGTCATCATGCTGGCTACAGCATGTCTGCCCTGAACAGGGGTCCATCAGGGTCCAGGCACCGGCCACAGGTACAGGTAACAGAACAAAGCTGCACCCGCCGTCCGGAGGAAGGTGGGACGAGAAAGCTCAGGCTGGAGCCTCCAGGCTCTGCAGACGCCAGCAAACGTGCAAAGCATCAGCTGCTGTGTCCCGAAGCATACAGCTCGAGGAGCTGAGGGTCCGAGGGGAAGAGCGAGCGATGGCAAATGGGTTTAGGAGGGGTAAAGCTCTCTTCGTCTATAAGCTACATGAAACATTCAGTCCTTGTGTTTGATACCCTTTACTCTCCTTTTAGCTTTTGTTTAAGGAAGTAAAGTGAGTCAGACGTTTATTGTGAAAAGACTCTTTATAGAGTCCATAGGACCATTCTGCTCTCGAAGCTGATTACCCAGCTTTTTTATTTTCTCGCCAGCTCCACTTTCCGCTGGCACCCACAGTGCATTCTGGTGCTGGTGTGAGCTTTAAAGGCAGGCAAACCAGGTGCTTGCCTCTCCCAGCGAGGTCAGAGGCAGGAGAAGAATGGATCGGGACATTTACAGCCTGAGGTCACTTTCAGTGAGCAACAGAGCATCTAGGAGCTAGCCTGGCACTGCCGTGGGGTCACCCAATAATGGAGTCACCTTGAAGCAGAGGTACTGGAGCAAGAAGAGACAGAAGATGCTAGTTTGAGGCAGAAGGCGTAGGGGGGGAGGAAGGAAAGGCAGCAACTCAGGTCCCTGAGGCTGGAAACAGTCATCTGAGTCACTGGAACCAGGTGCAGCTTATTTATTTGGCTGGCCATTGGTAAGGATGTCTGGTTGAAGAGCTGGTGGTAAAATTGCCCTAGAGGTGTAAATCAGGATGTCTAGAAAGAGCTGGGGTTAGAGAAGGTGTCTAGCGCGCAGAAACCCAACCTCCCCTCCAATTCTGGTATGCTATCTTTTCTATTTCTCATCCCTGAGAGGGTGAAACTCCTTTCAGCCAAACCCACCAGCCAGCCAGGTGATGGGGAGGAAAAACAGTGGCCGCAGAAGAAGAGTAATCAATTGCAAGGTCTCCCACTTCACAGGTAGTAGTGCAAATATAATACAAGATCGCTGAGTCTTGGAAATCAGGGTGTTAGCAAAATGATTGCTGCCTACCCTAGAATAAAGACAAAAAATCAGTCCTATTCAGTGCAGTCTGTCCTGTTACCTTGCCCTGCCGGGTGTGTGCGGGGGGCTGTGCCCAGTCCCCTCCCCTCTGGGGTCGGCAGGGGAGCCCCATCCCTCCGTGCTGCCTGCATCGGGCAGGGACCAGGGACGGTTGCCAGCTGTGGGGCTGGGGCTCTTTGCAATGGGGTTCCTAGCATTTAGGGTGAAAGGAGATTTCTTGGGAAAAAAAAAACAAAACAAAACAAAACTTGTTGAGCCTCTGTTCTTTGCACCATCTATGTAGTAGCTACGTATTTAGGTACAGGTTAGTGGTGGCATAGTCTAGGGAGTAAAGAGCTAGAGTCGCAAAGACTTTTGAAAATGTCTTTTATATACTCCTGTAAGTTTCATCCTTCCCGGGGAGAATGAACATTTTGTTCAACTTTTCTTAAACCCTTTTCAGTATAAGGATATCTTGCAAGGCTTCCTGCAGTGGCAAGGCCCTCTGAGTTTAGAGCCTTCCTTTCTCTCCCTGACATATTGTCTATGCTGGCTTTTTTTCCCTCCTGAACATCCATTTCCATAGATCCGGTTACAACAGGCTACTCTGTCTAAATGCCCCTGAGGACACAGGGCAGTCCGTGTCTTTCTCAAGCCTCTAGATGTACTCAACCATACTAGCACACAAGCGTTTTTAGCCTACTTATTCAAGTAACCCTCCCAGTAATTTGCTGGTGACCTTTGCTCACTCCTGTGAGATGCAGAAATTTGCTATCACCAGATTTTCAAAGACTATTCCCTTGCTTCGTATTTTTTCATGACTCCATTATTGAACAAATCCTTATGGGGTATACTTCTTGGTGTCACCTGTAAGAATATAAGGAATACCCTGGGAAAGCTAAATGTTTGATCTTAATTTTACTGAATTGAGTAGTATTCATGTTTTCCATTCTCCTACCCCCACTGCCCTGTAAATCCTAAGATTTTTCCCCTTTTAGAGACTAGTAATTTGGCATACTCCAAAAAAGTGTTGAATAATTGATGGTACATTGGACAGTCATGCAGTTTTAATTAGTGTTTTTCTCTTTATCTCTAAAACCTTGACTGAAGTAAAGGCCCCTCTGTTTCTGATGCATGCCTGCAGTTGGACATCCTCTATTCTGTTGTCAGTTGCTTCTAAAAACTTCAGGAATTGTCAAGGCTGAATTCTGATTTTCCCATTGAAACTGTCTATGGATTATATATGCAATTCTCAGAGGGACAAAGATTTGCAAGAGACAAATTCTCATGTCTCTTCTTTACATCCAGCTACCTTACCCTGACTTGTGTTTTGTTTCATTTCTGGGCAGTTTCCAGTGCTGTAATTTAACATCAGTTATGCATGTGAAGAAATAAGCCAAAAATATTACTGAAGTATGTGCTGAAAGGAACCTTGATCCCTATAAAAGAATTGTTGTAATATAAAAAATAAATAGCAATAAGCAAAGGTTAAACCGAAAAGAGGTTAACTACTGGTGAGGAATGGAGTTTCAAAAACATTTAAAGCCTTGCAAGTAAAAATAAAGATCTTTTTTAAAGTGAAGCAATTCTCCACTGTCCTTTTAATCTCTGCTCTTTTAGCAGCATTTGTTGTTTTCTCTAGTATTTACCAGTCATCCTCAGAGGGGAATGTACACAAGAAATTTTGCTTCTGATATGTGACATGAGTGACATACTTTAACTTCACAGTCAGATATAAATGCTTAAATGCTTCAACTTGAGTACTCCTGTTGCCTACAGAAGGAGTGGAATTAGACTTTNTTTATTTAAAAAAAAAAATATATATCTTTTATTTTGGATGTCAAAAAGTTCCCAGAACGGATAGTTATGATGCAAAAGATTTTCCTACAGAAACCTGTGCAGGGTATTTCCAGTAACATAACCAGAGGTTTGCAAAGAACAGCCTGTGAAGTTGCCAAGAAAATCAGTCACGAAAAGTCAAGATGTTTATTTTTGGCCTTTGAACCAATGCTAAATGAAAACACCGAATGACTGTTTAGCCATAGAAAGATCTTTCATTTGTCAGTTAAAACATTACTCAAGGTAGTATGACAAGTTCTGTTGCATAATGCATAATTAATCAATTACAAAGTTGCCTGCCTTCATGGGAAGATTGCCAGCTTGGAGGCTTCATCCTTCTGTTCTGGCCTGTCATTACTGCCAGTGTAAGAACAAGCCTCAAATAAGTACAAAAAAGTTCATGGCTTGTTGTTGATCTGTTTTGTTGTATTTCTTTCCGCCCCAATGTCTACCATGCTCTACTTGAGGCCTCTTAAAATTTTCAGACTGTAGCTCTTCTGGTTGCAAATGTAAAGGTCATGTACATATGAAGTTGTGTGATTTTGAAGGAATTACAAAGACATGAATCAGAGAAAAATGTAAACTAGCCACATTCTACAAATGGGGCATTAACTCTGTAAAAAGTATTTAATATTATTATACTGTTCTGGATTTTTAAAGGCAAAATATATGACCTTTTCAGACCTGTTTTTATCACTATGTATATGTTCTTCCTTGTTTTTGTTTTCAAATGCCTTCTATTTAAAACTCCTATTCAGGCCAAGCTCTGACTCACCATCACATTGCTTCTTGCTTCTTTATCAGAATGAGTAATAATTTTGACATACATCCAGCTCAGTCTCCCCTATTCCTTTCTACAAACTATGAAACTGATCACACCATGTCATTTCTCGAGCTAAGGTTTACTGCGGCTCTAAAGTTACCATAATACTCTGCCCGTTCAGCCTATTCCAGCACTAAAATAGTTGAAAGTCCTTGGAAAGCTTAGGTACAAAAACTGAAAACTGCTAGAGGACTTGTTACAGGCGAGACAGCAGCACCCTTCCAAAAGGTCACAGAGATGATACTACTGCAAGGTCTAGGTGATTCAGCTTGATGTCATTGTAATGGAATTTTTTTATACCTTCTTTTTTTTTTTTTTTTCCCCTAGTATCTTTGTGTAAAACACACAAAATAGGTGACAAGGAAACACAGATAGTCTAATTTAAGGCAATTCTGAACCGGAAAAATAAATTAAGTTCCCAGTCCAAAATTCTACCCGAACTTCCTGTGCTAATCTCATTTTGGATGTAGCATACCTTAAATCAGTACTGTGTCCTCAGCTATTAATTTTTCTGGACTCTGCTGGGGCATAGCGTGGTCTGATGGCAGATATTTGCACTGTAAATTGCAGGATTGCTTGGGATTCTCTATTCTGTGCAGGAAAATGTCTTACAAGACTAGATTCAAATGTCATACACTGTGATTGTCGGCTGGTCACTATGCAATTCAGTGCGGCTGAACCAGAGTTACTGGAGTGAGAATAACACTATTGATAGGACATGGGATTAAAAACAACAGAACTTCTGGATTAGGTTTAAAATGTCCTAAACGTAAACTTCTGGGAAAGATCTCTTTGGCCCTGCTCATTCCTCTTGGGAGCCTATGAAAACCAGCCTTCTGAATTTACACACCTGTGTTAGGGGCCTACATTTCGGTGCTATGAATATGCCCCAAATTAGCTGACCAGTAGCCTCGGTGTCCATATTCCTCTGTGCCAAACTCCAAAAGCTACAAATACCCTGGACTCCTGTCACATAGTTCATCATTGTCATGACTACAACAGTTACGATTTTGACTGGGAGACAATGAAGGAAAAGACGCTTCCATTCATTTACAGACAATTTTCGGTGTTTAATGGGACTCATCCGGTTAAACGTAGACTATCTATGTAACCAATGGTCTTGTTCACATAAGGTGTGTTTTGTCACGCTCTTGCCCGGGTTCTGCTTGCAGTAACCATCGATTGCCACTTCACTCGACCCGGCAAGCCAGCGCTAAGGGCTGTACAGACAGGTTGTGAAGATGGTAAAGCAAGGTTGTGCTGCATGGTGCTAGGAGACACCTGCCATGCACTTGGGCATTCTGTTAGCCAGAAGCACTTCAGTGTCCCCAGGGCCTCTAGGTATAGATTTTTTTGTCTTCTTCCTATACCTTCTAGGCTGTTGCTGCAAGCCTCCACTTCTGATAAACCTAGGTTTACTTCAGTGACTTAATCCAGCCAGCTCTTGTTTACACTGGATTAAATTTTGGTGCCCAAATGCTCATCTGGGCTTTAAAAACAGTTCTTTTAAGTGTTGTCTGAAGAAGTGTTGTCTGAAGACTGAGGTAAGAATGTAAATGCCCTCAGATTATGAATTCAGTAATATTATTATGGCTCTGGAGCGCACACTCCATCTCGATTTACTGAATATTCATTAAAATATTGTTACAAACTGATAAACTGTGTTTTTTGTAACTCAGAGCAGAGAGATTAATTTGGTAATGGCATTAATACTGTCTCTGTACAGCATTGCGTGGGGATAGTAAATACGTTTATCAAGCAGTGGCTATAAACACTACAAAAATTGTTATACATTAGTTTGTTATGAGAAAATTTATTCTAATCAAGTCTAGATATTTGAGAGAATTGGCTGTTCCTACTTTTTTTTAAGTAACAGAAGGGGCCAGACAGAGTCCTGTATAAAACATAAAGCCTGCAGCTGTACTGTGATTCCATAATTCTATATGTAACTGGGGAATACCATCAGCAATGCATCTCAACTGTGCTGTAGTTCAAGCATACCAGTTAGTTACTTGGGTTCTTCTCACATTTAATCTTCATGTAGTAGTCACCTTTGGGGGAAATTATATATGTTTGGAAAAAAAAAAAAAGAAAGACGCTGAAAATATCATAGGAGTTAGCTATGTCAACAGACAAAATGCCTCATAATTGGAAGATTTTAATGTATAATCTCTTTTGCGTCCCTGGTTAAAAATGTTTCTTCGCTTCCACATCAATGCCTGTGGTACAGCAACATCATCAGCATTCCTGATGTATCCAAAGTGGGCACCCTGGTCCATAAGTAAAACGAACAAGACCAAAGGGTATTGAAAAAAATCAGGTCTATGAACCACAGTCGCCACGAGGAGTTCAGCACAGGGTCAGCACCACTGCACCAGGAGAAATGCTAAGGGAATTGTTAACAAGATCTCACGCTTCCCTTGAAAGACCAGCAGCATCTCCTGATACTGTGCTACAGCACAGGCTAAGAATAGCTTCACAGTGAAGGAAACCTCCGCCCCTTTCTGCAATAGCAGCTTCCATTGAAACCTCCTAACTGAATAGTTTCTCATAAAAACTGAGATTTGTCAAGATTGCAGCCCGGAGGTATTCTGCCTTTTGAGGCACTTTTGAGAGGGAGCACAAAAGAGTGAGTAACAGAGAGAAAAGGAGTAGCATAGTCACATTTCTGTGTTTCTCTCTAGGTAAACATTTGTGCTTTTGTGTTATAGGGTGCATATAGCAGGGGTTTTTTTTTTAGCTAGGACTGCCGTGTTTGGCATCTTCTGTAGAATCTCAGCTTTCACCCAATTCTCTTAAAATGCTGTTCTGCTCCAGGGACTACCACACAGAGTGAGTGTTAGTCCTGTTTTACGGATTGAATCTACTAAAACTTACGTGTGCACAGCACCACTGTATATTTTCAAGAGTGGATACAGTCTCAGTTTGGAAAAACATAGCTTAAATCAGTAATTCAACCAATGTAACCACATGTGCTTGCTTATTGTTTTTCCTCAGCTATATATCTCAAAGTGCTTTACAACGCAGACAGCATTATCCTGTTTTTACAGATGGGAAATCTAATAATTTGTAAAACTTTAGTTAATGGGCTAGTGACTGGATCAGAACTGGCACCTGGGTCTCCTGAGTCTTACCCAGGGCCTTGCCCATAGATAGCTCTGCCAAGACAATGCAGCAAGTGTTGAACTGGTGAATATGAAATGTATGTCCTGAAATGTACGTCTATTTATTTGCCACTCCCACAAAGATGATATTATTTCAAAACATTATTAGAAATTGTCTCAGCTTACTGATACGGACCAAGAAAACCTGACATTTTGGCTCTTTCAATCTTTTTTCTTTCAGTTTCTCCTTCTCTCCTCCTGCAGAATAGATTTGTCTCCCTTTTTCATAGAATCACAGAATCATAGAATTGTCTAGGTTGGAAGGGACCTTTAAGATCATCTAGTCCAACCATCAACCTAACTGATAAAAAACCCCATCACTAAACCATGTCACTAAGCTCTATGCCAACCCATCTTTTGAATATCTCTGGGGATGGTGCCTCAACCACCTCCCTGGGCAGCCCATTCCAACGCCTGACAACCCTTTCAGTGTAAAAATTTTTCCTAATATCCAGTCTGAACCTCTCCTGGCACAACTTGAGGCCGTTTCCTCTAGTCCTGTTGCTGTGACTTAGGAGAAGAGACCAATCCCTGCCTCTCTACAACGTCCTTTCAGGTAGTTGTAGAGAGTGGTAAGGTCTCCCCTCAGCCTCCTCTTCTCCAGACTGAACAACCCCAGCTCCCTCAGCCTCTCCTCATAAGACTTATGCTCCAGACCCCTCACCAGCTCCGTTGCCCTTCTCTGGACCCGCTCCAGCACCTCAATGTCTTTCTTGTGGTAAGGGGCCCAAAACTGGACACAGCACTCGAGGTGAGGCCTCACCAGTGCCGAGTACAGGGGGACGATCACCTCTTGGGTCCTACTCACCACACTGTTCCTGATATGGGCCAGGATGCTGTTGGCCTTACTGGCCACCTGGGCACACTGCTGGCTCATGTTCAGCCGACAGTCAACCAACACCCCAGTGTTGGTCAACACCCCATGTCAATGTTGCAAGCTATCATTTGTGTTAATTGACAGGGAAGTATATTCATCTCCCACGACCAGCAAATAGAAGCACAGACTCCTGTCAGTCTCTTGACAAAGTCCTTCCCTCCATTTATTTTGAAGTGTTCATACCAAAACAAGTGAGTGAAACTGAACTGTGCAGTGGGAATTAAAAGAGTAAAAATCTCTGCAGCTCCTAAAATTCTTTTTCCTAAGAGCTCAGTTCATGAGTAGTCTAGTTGAAGATGTCCCTGCTTGTTGCAGGTGAGGTTGGACTAGATGGCCTGTAAGGGTCTCTTCCAACCCAAACTATTCTGTAATTCTGTCCTTCTGTGATTCTAAGCGGATGAATGTGAGGTCTGCGCACTTTGCCAACACACAGGGCAGCACAATGTAACCTACCAGGGTAGCAAGGCTAGGATTTCTATTTTTCTGTATAACGGGCTTTTCTATTTATATAAACACTGATAAATGCCACTGTTTTCCTTGTGGGCAGGACAAACAGTACAAAGCAAAGAAAAGCAACAAGGAAATAAATCCCCAGGCCATCCGTCCTCGTAAGAATCACTGGCACTGTGAATATAGCAGAACAGTGAATGGGACTGGATCTTTTTTTGCTTTCCACTTCAGATCACCCTGCTGTGATTGAGATGGACATCACTTCAGCTTTCAGGAGCATGTTGATCATCACTTGCCAGCCTGAGATCCCCACACCGGCAGAAGGGAGGAGAAGGTAGGTAGACAGCAGGATAACATGCTCGGTTGCGCAGCCACTTCCTTTGATCCTTTCCTTTGCAAAATTAAATCAGGGGAAAAGAAAAGGCTCAGGCATCTGTTGCGTTTTGCCCAAAGTGCAGCAAACAGTAATCAAGTCATACATAACCTATAGTCTAGCAGCACTCAGGAGGGCAGCACCCTCAACAACCATATTTCAAAAGAAAAAGCATGGCTTGTAGTGCCTATTGGGTGCCCTAAGGTGTTTGGCCAGTTTGCCCTAAGCCAAATTGGCCATGGCTAAGCTTTGTGAAGAAGAGCTCTGCATTTCAGAACAATCACAATATTATGATTGGGATTTAAAAACTGTGGGAGGGGAGAGAGCTGAGCCCATGTGGTCATGAAGTGTGAAAGTATGAGTGCTAGATTCTTGTCTTCCTGCTAGAAAAAAGCGTACTTTTGTGTAACAAAGAAACTGTCCCTCCTCTGAAAGCTTCCTCTGCAAACTTGTGAGGAGCCCATGGGCCCCTGAACCATGGTGGAGTGGTATTTGGTCTACAGGGGTAACCACAGAGCTGGTGGAAATGCAAGGATGAACCAACAATATACCAAAGTGGTACTGCCAAATTAGAGTTAGTATCTGGGCACTGAAGATATCAGATAAACTGATCTTTGCCTGATTGTGATGGTCTCTAAGGCACATTTTTTGGAAAACATTTGGGCAGAGATAAAAATCCACATCTACAAATCCTCCATAGTGTTATGCAGCTCAGCTGCCCATTGACAGCTGATGTCTCCTGGGCCTTGCAAGGCTGAATGAGACAACACTTGCAGACCTTGACTATAGGCAACTACCCTCTCCAGCAGCCTCACACCTGTGATGAATTCAGTGGCAAGAGAGGGGCTCAGCAACTTCCCTGGTCAGGCTCAGCATTCACAGGAAAGTGAGCAGACAGGCTGAACAGGTCCTCATGCCAAGAGCGTCCAGGACAGGTGCAGAGGCTATCTTTCACAAGCAATGTTCTCCTCAGTGTCTTCAGCACCTATGGAAATAGTGTAAAACATAATGTGACATTCATTTTCTTGTCCTTAGCCCTCCCACAAGGACATGGTGTATGCTCTACAGCATCTGGGAAAGGCTGGATGGCTTTTTTGGCGTTGTTGCATTTACCTGTTGTCTGATTTCAATATGCCTTGTACAGCTGGAACAGAAAATTGTTGAGAAGCTGTCAGCGACCTAAGAGCACTGATAAGCCTCACTGTCCCTGCCTAGCACCCCAGGGCCTCCCACTTGCCCCTGCTCCCATTTCAGTCTCTTACTGCCATCAGTCTCTGCCCCAGCGATGCTGCAGCAGGGCTGCTCTCCAGAGGCCCACAGGGCAAAATTTTATGAAGGAGAGACACGATAATCCATACTGGGATACTGAAATGGGTACAGGAAAGCTATGTTGACATGCTATGGCATTCCAGTCATAGTGTGAGTAGTGGAAAAATCAAGTGAGGATTACACTGGTTACTCAAAATTTGCCTGTGGACAGCAGTAGACAGGTAAAGAGACAAACAAGGTAAAATCTCTAGCTGAGGTAGAAGGCTTATCCAAAGCAATGTAACGTATAATATCAGAAATAGTAAACTAGAAGCACAAAGCAAGTGCTTAGAAAGTAAATTACAAGCCCATATCATTGCCAAAGCTCTGCAGCAATGGCAACAACTGTTTCAAAATGACAAAATAGGCCCAGTCAAGGTTATGGCTGCTATGTATGAAACTGTTTGAGATAAATACATGGTATGACCCAGATCCCTATCCCCCACCCGCTGAATACCCTATGACACCCAAACACCCACCTCCTGAGCACCTTATGATAGACTCCTTGACTGAGAGGGTGACAAGGTTTAGGGAGCACCACCAAATAAAAGCCTGATGCGCTGCCAGGACAGCACCCACCCCCTGCTACTATTACTGCCTGTGGTTGCACTTCTCAAGAATTAACTGATTTACAGACTCGATTTGACATGAAATCTGGAGGCACTTATGTCCACATGAACAGTTTATTGAATTGTGCAGTGGGACGCTACCTCACCGGCTAGTGACAGAGGAGGTAAAGATGGATGGATTTGGGAGAATGCTCACAAATTAGGAAAGGCAGTATTAAAATGTGCCATCTTAGAATTGCTAAAAAGAGGTCAGTGGTTGTCAAACTGCTCTGAATAACCCATGGTAGTAAGGTACCAGCACAGGTAGACTCTATGCAGTAGAAGAGGCTGCCCCAAAATTTAAACCTGCAGCAATGCGACAGTGGCAGCTGTGAGTGCCAACACACTCACTGGCCAGGAGTCCTGCAGCAGGTGTTGTCCATGCTGTCATTATATGATGGTCCAAAAGTACCACTTACAGTCTGAGCAATACAAACCTGGGAGAGTTCTGACACTACCAATCCCATCCTGTCTCTGCCACACCACCCCCACCACAGAAAAGCCATGGGACAACCAAAACAAGCAAACAACTACTGACCGCTGTCAATGAGGCAGGAAGCCAGATGGATAAAGGATTAAAGCAATTGCAGCAGCAGGGTCTTTCCATCGCTACTCTCAAATAATTAGGAGGAGAAAACATGCCAGCGTAAAATATTCAGGAGGCCCAACCAGCAGCTGCCTCAGCCCTCCTCCTCCAGGTCCCCACCCTGGTTTCAGGGACCAGGGCTGCTCCAACCCCACTGTAGAGCTGGCAGCCATCCGAGCAGCCCGCTGCCACCCGAGTCTGAAAGTGATGGTCAGTGACAAGTTCTCCACTGCCACCGTATTCAATGCTGGAGCCCAAATCCCTATGATTCATAAGGATATATATGAAGGAAGAGGCCCCTTAAATGAAACAAAGATTCAATAACAGGAGCGAATGGCAAAACAGTCACATAGCCCATGGATAAGACTAAATTAATTCTGCCAAATGTCAGAATGGTGAAACTTCAGGTTCTGTTAGGTACCAACATTATCCTGGGATGGACATCCTCAGAAGTCAGACATGGATAGACAGCTAGCAAAAATGGGAAATTGGGTCACCACCTAAGCATCTTAATAGGAACCACAAGGAAGCTCACACCTGTTTGCTCCAATTTGCTCCATCTCTGAAAGCAAACCAGTATGTATCCCACAATACAGGTTACCAGTAGTATTTTCTTATGTCTGAACTGATCCAATAACTAGAACAATGGGGTAGAAAAGAGATTTACCGTATGATAGTCTGGTATGGCCAGTCAAGAGACCTGATGGTACTTAGCAACTACCTCCCAACTCTAGAGAAAGAAGTCCCAGACAAAAAAAGACAGGGTCCTAGCCAAGAAGTAGTATTTGTAAAAATTAGGCAGGTAGGAGGAAAAAAAAACATAATTCCTCAATCAGTTTTGAATAAGATACAGGACCTGGCTTCACCTAATAAAACAGAACTAGGAGCAGCAGTAGGTACACTGAGGTTTTGGTGCTCTCTTATTCTGGGATTTAGTATATTAGCCAGACCTTATGTGTTCTTTTAAAGTAAAATACCTTTTAGCAGTGGCTTCCAAAACATCAGGAAACCCTAGACATGTAAAAAGATGATCCGTCAATAGGACCTGTACATCCTTCCCACTCTTTTCTACTGCGGTGTTCAGAGCAAAGCTGCACTGTGCTTCCATAAGTGTTTAACTGTTTCTTTATTCCTCAATACCAGAATCTGTAATTAAAATGTTCTTAGTTGGTCATAAACTAAATTAAGTAAAATTCCCTGACTCAGAACTGTTTTGTTGTCTGTGACATCAATCATTTAACTAAAATTAATACAGTCCGAAAAGTCTGTGAGGAGTGGTTAGGAAGGTGGCCACCCAAATGACTAGGACTTGAGGGGAGTTCAAATCTTTTTGAACCCGCAGGCCAATGGCATAACCTGTAACACATACTCTAGCTAATCAAATAGTAGCTATAGTCCTGCCAGTTTTGCTAACCTATGGCTTGATGCAGAGCCTACAGCCAACAATATCCTAATCTGAGAAAAGGGAAAATATCGCACAAACCTGGCAAGCAGATTACACTGCCCTTTGCTGAGAACCACCAAGGGATGGCAGCACCTGACAGGTAATAAGTGGCTTGGAACACGTGCATCCAGCCCGAGGTGCCACAGCACCACCCTCAGTAATAGGATTAAATTAGCACTTTGCTACACTCCCATTGTCTAAGGAAGTACAATCTGATAATGGATTCCATTTTAAAAATAAAGAAATACATGAACAGTCTTTATCAAGGTGGGTCTGATGTAGACTCTCCATCTACCATATCAAACACAGAGCGAAGGTTTGTAGAAAGACAGAATGATCTGTTTATTAAATAAAAATTCACAATCAAAATCTCCTAAGTGGAGAAAAATCTTGTGGAAAAATTCACGGTATTTGAACAATCACCAAACACTCACAGGAAGTCTCCAATGCTTAACTGAGCATTTGAATTGTCAACAACATCCCCAACACCCATGACACTAATCTATCTGGAGGTCAGCAGATGAAATGATAGATGTCCACCCTGCACCAAGAACCCACTGGGTTACCTTACTATACAACCAGAGAAAGAGAGTATGGAAAGTTTAGAATAAATGTAAAGGGAAGGAATTAATAAGAGCTGAGGCTTGGGTAAACTCTGAGACTGAGATTTGTTTCCTATCATTACAGGAATCAATACGAAATGGCAGAAGCAGGAAAAAAATCAAAATAGGAAGGGGAATGAGAAGATTCCAGACTAGCATACACAGACCTCACAACATACACACCATCTCCTCCTTCTCATTTTTTTTTTGTGTGTGTTTTACGGGACTTCTTCATTAACTAATAAGGAAAGTCACATCTACTCCTTACCCTGATGTCTCACCTTTTACTCAGACCCAAGACCAACAGGCAATTTGACCCCAACCCTATGCCCTGAATATACTCACCAGTACTATTGAGAGGAAACTTCTATACTCATAGCTCAAATTAATCTGACAGTATCAGACATCCCTGTGGTGTACTCTGGTACATCTGCATTCATACAACTGATGGGCCTGAACCCCATCAAAGCATAAATCTTCATCATCAAAACATGAAGTTTTAATAAACCAATGCAAGTTTTTTTAGCCTAGGACATATATTCGTAACAGGGGGACTACAAATACCTTTCACTCTACTTTTATGTGGAAGCCCAGTTATTGCCCAGGCAACCACCCCTTACCTTATGTTATCTGGAACCTTTCCCGTGGTGTCTCTAAGGATCTTGATAAAATCCCCATCCTGATTTTAAGTCAAGGCTAGAGATTACAGTACAGAAATGGAGGACACTGGTACATCTGGATTTCTGCAAATCCCTCTGCCAGTAAAACCCCACCTTCAGGAATGGGAAAACCATCCTCCCAAATCTTTTGTACTCTTTCCCTCCATTTAGAGCAATATGTAGCCACTGTATGGGAAACAAACATAACTGAAATACAGCCATGGTGCAAATCCAATTTTACTGGCTTGGAAAAATTCAGTACTGCCTTGAGGGCGGGTTAGGGAACTGTTGGAACTCTCTGGGGATCAGTATGAACAGCTGGAGCAACCCTGAATGCTGCAGATTTTGAAGTTGTCTGGAATAAGTTAATCAGGCTACGACAACTTAGCAGCCAACGCATGTAAAGACGTGACCACTGAAGTTGTTTATCATGAGTAACGCATTAAAACTCTCAGAGTAACTATCCAGCCTTTGCAACACACTGAAAATATACTAGCAGCTGTAACAAACAGCACTGCCTCTGCTGCTGCATGTATTGTAACGCAATTTTTTGCTATTTCACAATATGAGTGATCAACATTATTCACTAAAACTAAAAGCTCTGCAGTTCCATCAAATTAATATTCTGAATTGTGTCCTGAATGTGAACACCTGCTAACGAAAACTACTTTATCTGACATTACTTCTTCCCATCGTGGGGACATCTGTAAATGCTCTGTACCCCAAGAGGCACAGGTACACCCTATTTATGAGTGTGTACCAGTTCCCTTAACCATGAGAAACTGCTTTTAGTCTCTTCAGAGTTTAGCTCATTGGCTGATCAAAGGACATTTGTCCTGCATTTTTGAATGTGCCAACAGCAGGGACAAAATGAATGGATAAGGTCCCCAGAGAAACATCTTTCTAGATTCCTGTCAGTTACATCCAGACGTTGTGGGAAAGCATACATGGGATACCATTGCTGCTGGATGTCTGTGTGTAGCTCTCACCACAGGAGTAACATGGAGGGGTAGTGATTATACCACTTTTTCTGTGCACCAATGTCAACGCAATGTAACAGCAACAGAGGGTAATCGTTTAATTCTTGCAACACCAGAAGAGTGCGGTGGTCCGTGTATTTAACTGGAGGATGCAAAAGAACTGTGACACAATTCACCATATTTTTCTTGGAGGGCAGAATTCTGAAACAATATGAAACCACACATAGAAAATTAACATCTCTTTACATGATCCCATTGTAATTTGGCTCCTCACTGTAAGCAAACAGATACAGGAGAAAAAATGTATTTGCTGGAAGTCCTAGAAATATTTATCTAGAATTTTTATGTTAAATGTTCTACAAGAAAGCCCTGCATGCATTCTTGGTAGCTCTTTAGGATTAGATCAAATTTTAAAGAGAGAAAACACAAACTTCACCTACATCAGTGTTTTCCAAGTAAATCTCCTAATCACTGGTGTCATGGCAGTATCTCAGAGTGCATCTCAGTGGCAATCGCAGATATCCTTTCAGATGAAACTAAATCACACAGAGGTACACTACAACTGTTAATAGGCATTTGGTCCATGGGGACAGACCAGGGCTAGCCCAGAGCAACATCCCTGAAATGCTTCAATTAGCACCAGGTCTCCCAGATCAGGTCTTTCACTTTCTAGATCTGCTCCTGTCAGAGCACATTACTAGCTATTGTAGACAGTAGAAAGGACCTTCATTTTCAACAGATGTTACTGTGAATCAAGAAACCAAGGGCAAGATACCTCTTTCCGTAATCCTCTAAACGAAATTTGCGACCAAATCAACTAAAGCCTTTTTAGAAATTCTTCCCACATCATCAGCTGAAAAAGAACAGATCATAAAGTTATTTTACTGCAATATATTTAACTTTATCTTGAAGTTTTACAAGCATCCACAGTGATTCCAGGCAATTTCTAGACCAGCACCTATATAATCTAACACAAGCTACAGCTTGTTTTCCTCAATTACTGCAATATATACATTCTAACAGAGAGTTAAATAATGTCTTTGAGGTCTTGAGGTGCAGCCTAGACATTAAGGAATTACCTTTTATATCAGCTATAGTTCGTCATAATACACACATGAAACTTCTGCAAAACTCTTGAATGGGATAAAGTGCCATGGGTTTGTCCATTAGGAAATAAAACAATCTCTTACCACAAGTAACCACCGTATAATTTAGCTCCCACTGACCAAGCCTTTCTTCCTTTTTATTGAACAGTTTTGTGGAACATGGGAATACTTTACACACTGAGATTTCTGAAAAATAAATCAACATTACCTGCTGCGATGTCTGCTAACTTGGCATGTAACCTTCTAAGGCAGCCTAAACATACCACTTGAGTGACTAGTCCCTGAGCTGCAGCTGGTGATGGGAAATTAAGTGTTTGAGGTGGCTATGAGGCTGTACCAGGTTGTTTAGCTTTTTAATGATGACATGAGCATTATACTAAACTTGTCAAACTGAAATACGGTAACTTAGTTTTTGGCTTTCCTGTAATAGTGTCATATCAGACATACTTAGTTTTCTTTTAAAAATATTAAAAATCTAGAAATAAAAAAATAAAGACACTTCTAAAAAGAAGTCTCAGTTTTGTCTGCAAAATGATACATCCACTAATACAAACAGAATACAATTTAAAAAAGCTTTCCACTGTCTTGAAACATAGGTGGACCTCTGCTTTTCCCTACATGTTTTTCTACCTTTGACAGAGCAGAAGTCCGCTACTATAGTGAGATTAGCTTATTTATCATTTGTTAATATATCTTGCTAGCCCAAGTAAATGAGTTGTATGATGAGGATCTCTAGAAAGACTGTGAATCTTTAACTGGATGCTGCTAATGCCAGGTTAAGGATATATCCTGCCTATGCTGCTCTCCCAAACGGTGGTGAGTGTGTGGGTGCATGTCACATACTGCCAGCATACCTCCAAGGTTACCTCAGTCTCTAATGGGGATGAACCATCTTTCAGATCAGAATAAGACTACTTATAAAAAGAATTACTATTTTTTGAAGCCACAAAAAACTCAAAGCATGCACAAAATAGTGCTGAAACATGCCTGAATCAAAGATGTGTCATCATGGACTTACGGAAAAAACCCTAATTTGACTAAGGAAAAACCCCGGCATCCACACAGGATGACTCAGCAGTCAACACAATCTTCTACAGGCAGTAGTTGCAGGTAAGCAATGACAGAGCGCACCAATATGCAGATGTTAATTCACATAGAAAAGAGGAACATTTAAGAAAGTTAACAATCCAGCAATGCAATAACCTGATTAGCAGCAAGGTGGAGATAGAGTGAAGCTGTATGGCAAAGCAAAGTCTGTGAAGTCACAGGTTTCTTATCTTGAAGAATTTACTACGTTCCAGTTCATCGCCTGATCTTTCTCCTTCCTTTAATTTAGTTAAACTTCTGATATTTTAGAGCAACTGATGTGATAGGAGAGGGGAGGTGAGGCGAGGTGAGAGGGAAGAGAAGCAATCTTGAATTATTTTCTTTCACTTCTACTCCAAAGAAAGCAACAGGTGAACTTCATCTCAATACTTAGCTTAGTGTGTCAACCACACTGCAAAGTTCTCTGACAGTCTATTGCCTAACGTTTGTAGAGACACTCAGAAGTAAGGCATAGCAGCTTGATCAGGGAACACTGAATTTCAACATATGCTTCTCTTTACATTTCCAGAGATTATGAAAGCGATTATCAGAGTACACTGAAGATTCTGTGGAAATTATGAAAAGTAAATAAATGCATATTTCTGTATTACTTGTGACTGGGATAAAGGACAGGACCATATACTGGATACCAGGACAAAAGAAAAGAACCGAACAATTATCCACTAATGCCAATGAACTGAATGACAGAAGGATCCTGGGTGGGGGGAAATCACACGGAAGAGCCAAGTGTGGCCAAGTGTGACACATGTCCATAACATGGAGGCCATGGTAGCCTCTAGAGGCAGGTAGTAGCCCTGCAGGCTGTCTCAGATTCTACTGCATCCAGAGCCATTCTTGCCCCATCTCCCCAAACCCTGCCATGGAAATCGAGCAAGGGTATAGGTCTTCATGACCTATGTGGATTTTTCCTCTACACATTCAGAAACCCTACCGCAAGTTACCATATTGCTCCTCTAGAAACTTTTGCCCTAAATCTTTCCATATACTCCACACGTTTACCTCACGGCAGTAGTCCCAGTAACACTGGTCCTATGGGTCACTAGTATTATTTCACCTCATGAGCCAACCTAAACACTCTTACTGATAAGCTACAGTGGTTTGCTGGAGGGATCCTACTGACTACACCAATTCAGTGCCATGGTTCTTTATAATCCTCCCATCAAGCATACACATCACAACACAATTCTGCTCAGGTAAATCAGATATTTATTAGGTATCTAATTATTAAACAAATTTTAACAATGATAATAATTCTAATTATAATATAAAATGCTATTAGAAATATTAATATCACGGAATCATGGAATTGTCAGAGTTGGAAGGGACCTCTAGAGATCATCTAGTCCAACTCCCCTGCCAAAGCAGGATTGCCCAGAGCACATTACTCAGGACTTGAAAATCTCCAGAAAATCTCCAGGGAGACTCCACGACCTCCCTGGGCAGCCTGTTCCAGGGCTCTGTCACCCTCACCAGAAAGAAGTTTTTCCTCATATAGTCCTACGCCAGAGTCTCTCCAGTAACTACTTGTTCCTCTTGAACTGGGGAGCCCAGAACTGGACACAGTATTCTAGATGTGGCCTCACCAGTGCAGAGCAGAGGGGAAGAATGACCTCCTTTGACCTACTGGCCACACTCTTCCCTAGGCAGCTCAGGATTCCATTGGCCCTCTTGGCAACAAGGGCACATTGCTGGTGCATGGAAAGTGTGCTATCTACCAGGACTCCCAGACTTTCTCCTCAGAAGAAGCAAGCTAGTTCCCTCTGTGTCCTGGAGTGAACGTGGGAAAATTCTGTAATTCCTCTGGTCAATATCAACGCTTGACCCTGAGTCCTTGATGGCTATAAAGGAGTTTTAAATCTTATACTCAGACATTCCATAAAGTAAATGTCTATTTGGTTTACTTCCCTGTTGACAGGGACTTTGCTAAGTTCATCATAGGTATGCTGATTTGAGAGTCTCTAGTCTGGGTGGCTAATAAGATTTTATTTTGAAAGCACTACATTATCTAGTTGTAACTGTCTGCTGAGTTGCTTTGCTTCCCTTCCCACTGACTCCAAAAAAAAGAGGGATGGGAAGACAGAAAGAGTGCTAATGTAGGGTTTCACGCTTTTTTTTTGTAGAGGCATGAATTCAAGAAGGGTTTTCTGAGTCAAATGATCAAAAATGAAGATTTAAAAGGGGCCCTTTGATGGTGGCTTCAAGTTACGCTTAAAGCAGATAGCAAAGGCCAAGGTCCTGACAGAACCTTCTGCACAAAATTACAGAATCAGAATCACAGAATCTTCTAGGTTGGAAGGGACCTTAAAGATCATTTTGTCCAACCGTCAACCTAACTTTGACAAAAATAGACACCCGCACAACAAACAAGGAGTAACCATCGCTAAACCATACCTCCCAGCACTACATCAACCCGTCTTTTGAATACCTCCAGGGATGGTGCCTCAACCACCTCCCTGGGCAGCCCATTCCAGTGTCTGATAACCCTTTCGGTGAAAAATTATTCCTAATATCCAGCCTGAACCTCCCCTGGCGTAACTTGAGGCCATTTCCTCTCGTCCTGTCGCCTGTGACTTGAGAGAAGAGACCGACCCCCACCTCTCTACACCCTCCTTTCAGGTAGTTGTAGAGAGCAATAAGGTCTCCCCTCAGCCTCCTCTTCTCCAGGCTGAATAACCCCAGCTCCCTCAGCCTCTCCTCAT
>QJSC01024120.1:4356202-4368915 GCA_003697955.1 Calidris pygmaea
CCTGTGGGACACCACTCGTGACTGGACGCCAGCTGGATTTAACTCCATTCACCACCACTCTCTGGGCCCGGCCCTCCAGCCAGTTTTTAACCCAGCAGAGGGTATTCCCATCCAAGCCATGGGCAGCCAGTTTCTCCAGGAGGATACTGTGGGAGACTGTATCAAAGGCTTTGCTGAAGTCCAGATAAACAACATCCACGGCCTTTCCTTCATCCACCAAGCGGGTCATTGTGTCATAGAAGGAGATCAGGCTTGTCAAGCAGGACCTGCCCCTCGTGAACCCGTGCTGGCTGGGCCTGATTGCATGGGTGTCCTTCATGTGTTGCATGATGGCACTCAGGATGATCTGTTCCATGATCTTCCCAGGCACCGAGGTCAGACTGACAGGCCTGTAGTTCTCTGGATCATCTTTCCAGCCCTTCTTGTGGATGGGCGTCACATTTGCCAGACGCCAGTCAGCTGGGACCTCCCCAGTTTCCCAGGACTGCTGGTAAATGATGGAGAGTGGCTCCTCAAGCACTTCCGCCAGTTCCCTCAGTACCCTCGGGTGGATCTCATCTGGTCCCATAGACTTGTTTGCATCTAGGTGTTGGAGCAGGTCCCTCACCACCTCCCTTTGAATTATGTTCCCCGCCCCTGCCTGTTAGTTCAGGGGTCTGGATACTTAGGGAACCCCCTATTCTACTACTAAAGACTGAGGCAAAGAAGGCATTCAGGACTTCAGCCTTCTCCTCATCCTTTGTCACTATGTTACCTCCCTTGTCCAGTAGAGGATGGAGGTTCTCCCAAGTCCTCTTTTTGCTATTAATATATTTACAGAAGTTCTTTTTATTGTTTTTAACATCCAAGGCCAGGTTGAGTTCTAGTTGGGCTTTGGCCTTCCTTATCTTTTCCCTACATAACTTTGCTGTACCTTTGTAATCTTCCTGAGTGGCCTGCCCCTTTTTCCAAAGGCCATAAACTCTCCTTTTTTCCCTGAGCTGTGACCCTATCTCTTTGCTCAGCCAGGCTGGCCTTTTCCCTTGATGGCTCGCTTTACAGTGTATAGGGATGGCCTGCGCCTGGGCTTTTAAGACTTCCTCCTTGAAAAACACGCAGACTTCCTGAACATCTTTGCCCTTCAGGGCTTCCTCCCATAGGACTTTTCCAACCAGCAATCTGAAAAGGCTAAAGTCCGCCCGCCGGAAGTCCAAGGCTGAGGTTTTGCTAACCCCCTTCCTTACCTCTCTAATAATTGAAAACTTGACCATTTCATGGTCGCTAAGCCCAAGACGGCCTCCGACCACCACATCTCCCACTAGTCCCTCTCTATTTGTGAGCAGTAGGTCTAGTGAGGCACCTCCCCTGGTTGGCTCACCTACCAGTTGTGTCAGAAGTTATCTTCCATACACTCAAGGAACCTCCTAGCCTGCCTGCTCTCTGCTGTGTTGTATTTCCAGCAGATGTCCGGTAGGTTGAAGTCCCCAACCAGAACAAGGGCTGGCAATCGAGAGACTTCAGCCAGCTGCTTATAGATACCTCGTCTACCTCCTCATCCTGGTTGGGTGGTCTATAGCAGACTCCCAGCACCAGATCTCCCTTGCTAGCCTTGCCCTTCATCTTTACCCATAAACACTCAACTTTATCATTGCTGGAATCTATTTCCATACAATCAAAACACTCCCTAACGTACAGAGCCACACCCCCACCTCTCCTTCCTTGCCTATCCCTCCTGAAGAGCTTAGAGCCATCCATCACAGCATTCCAGTTATGACCATCATCCCACCATGTTTCTGAGATGGCGATCACATCATAGCTGTCCTGCTGCACAATGGCTTCCAGCCCATCCTGTTTGTTGCCCATGCTACGTGCATTAGTGTAGATGCACTTAAGCTGGGTACCCGGTTTCACCCCCATCCATGGTACTTTACCCCCAGGCTCATTACCAATGGGCCTGGTATTCTCCCCCTTCCCCTTCGATTCTAGTTTAAAGCCCTGTCCATGAGTTTTGCTAACTCTTGGCCTAATACCCTTTTCCCCTTTCGGGATAGGGTTTTTCCATCATTCTCAAGCAGACCCGGTGTCCTATAAATCAGGCCATGGTCTGTGAATCCAAAGCCTTGTTGGTAGCACCAGTTACGGAGCCAGGCGTTGATCTGCCTGATCTTTTTGTTTACCCAGTCAACGGTACCCAAAAATGGAGGGACAGAGAAGATCACAATTTGTGATCCTGAATCCTTGACTAGCTGTCCCAAAGCCCTGAAATCTTACTTCATCGCTCTGAGACTTCTCCTTACTAGTTCGTCGTTATCTACCTGTAAAATCAAGAGGGGGTAATAATCCGAGGGCTTTATCAGGCCAGGAAGCTTCCTGGTTATATCTCTAACATGGGCCCCAGGGAGGCAGCAGACCTCCCTTTGGGAAGGGTTTGGCCTGCATATGGGACCCTCAGTTCCTCTCAAAAGGGAACCTCCTATAACTATTGCCCTCCTCCTCTTCTTCACAGAGGCAGTCTTAATACGTGGAACTGGCTGCTTCAGCAACTCCCTGGATAAGTCTTTATCAGTGCTTTTGATTCCCTCATCCTCTGTCTCCAAAGGCTTGTACCTGTTCTGTACAGGCACCTGGGAAGGCAGGGGAGATGTGGAGGGGACTCTCTTGCTGCCACAGGCAGGTATCTGTATCCACTCCTCCTGTCTTGCTTCTCCTCCTTCTGTCCGGTGACAAGAGGGCAGGGGATCCTTTACCTCTCGTGGAGCCTCCACCTGCTCTTTTTTCCCCTAAGGATGGCGGGGTGCAGTTCCACCAATCGATTTCTTTTTCACATTCACCCCTTTCTATTAGGTCCCCTTTCTCTGCCTGGTGACAGGGCAGGAGGGGATCATCTACTTTTGTCAGAGCCTCTTCTTGCTGCCTGTGCCCCAGGGTACGGCTCCACCAGTCTATTTCGCTTTCACACTCTCTAATGCTTCTTAACCTTTCCACCTCTTCACGCAGTTCCACCACCTGCCTGAGCAGGTCGTTTATCTGCTCACATCGCACACAACGGGTGTCCCCTGGGTCCCTGTGGTACCGCAGCCAGGCTCAGGCGTTGGGTGCAGCCAGGGCCCTGCACGGCCGCGTCTTTGCAGGGGAGCTCGGTCTGAGTTCCCACATTTTTCTTCACAGGGCGTTTGGTTGCCGTTTCCTCTCTTGAGCCCGGACGGACCATTCCCCCTCAGACTCTCCCTCTTTGTCCCGGTCACAAGTCCCCGCTCCGCTCCCTCACCTCTGCCGCTCTCCGCGCGCTCTGCCCAACAACGGCGGGCCGCTTCCCTCACGCTCTGCGCACGTGCGCCTGCGCGCTAACGCACCCGCCCCTCCGCCCAGGCGCGCCCGGCACGCGCTCGGCGCCTGTTGCGGCTACGGCCGCTTTTAAATGTGCCGCGGCTCGCCCGGCCCCGCCCCCAGCTCCGTCAGCCTCTCGGCTCCCTCGCGAGATTCCCGACTGGTTTCGGGTCTCCCCGCTCTCCCTCGGCTTCCCGTCTCCGGGAGACCCCCTCTCCGTCTCGGTCTAGATCGAGTTCAACGCTGCAGCGCTGGCCGCTGCCGCTGCCGCTCTCCGCTTCTTAACTATAGTCCTGTATTGGCACCGCACACATGTTGCAGTTAAATATCACTGCTACCGTGTCACTGATTCAGCCTGCAAAACAACTGCTAAGGTGTTCAAAGGATATTTCAGTGGTTAACGACAAAGCCAGATTCCTGGTTCTGTTCCTCGATGGTTTTGTGAGAAACACCGACTCACATCTTAAAATTTAAAGAGGACAAAGTCACCGAAGCAAAGGTTAAAAAAATAATTTATTAATACGAAACAGCGCTGAATCGGGTGCACCAAAAATAGATGCACGATGATCTTTTAGCTTTCAGGTATTTTATACCCGTATCCCGGCCGCTTGAGTTTCTGTCTCTCTTCTCATGGGCTGAGAAGTTGGAGCTCACATTCCTCCCGACCGCTTGACCTATTACAGGTTTATTTTGCATTTTTTTTTCCCATATAAGGCACACACACACCTATTCTACGAAATCATTATCCTAAACACGCCTTTGATTAGTTGATTATGCTACACATTATTTCACAGTCTTTGCTACCATCTACTTGGCAGATTTACCAGACTGGTTTCTTTGGCCTTACGGATACTCCCCTACGCTCTGGGTTGCTGTGTCGAAGGCCGTGTTCCAGTCTGGTTCTCTTCACCTAGATAACGCTCTGCCAACAAGGATCCCTTGACAGACCAAGGGCATTTCTGGGGATTAATTGGATACAATTTATTAGACTCTACTACTACTAAGGCTTCTTTGTTAGTACTATCACACTAACAATGATACATCAATTAGCTGAAGCAAAACTTAGCTCTTTTCCCACAGTTTTGAGTTTTCATATTTCCACATTTCAGAAACCTTGGGTCTCTTGTCCTGAATGTAGTCCTGCAAAATACGTAGACCTCTGTCTTCATGTGGTTTTTTTTGTTCTTTTCTGAAGCAGGATTCAGCATTCCTGGTCTAACAATATAATACATTTACGTTTACTGTCACTACTTTGCAGTGCAATAGCTGTCCCACAGGGCCCTTTAGCGCAGAGCTGCGGCAGCACGCGCCTGGCTCGGAAAGTGAGGGCAAGCTGGGCTGTTGTTGGAGTAGACCAAAGCACAGGGACAGCTCGCTCCAGACCCGGTCACCAGGAGTGGCCAGGTTAGCAGATCAGCTCTCCATGTCTTGGGCAGCCTTGTGCACACAGTCTGAGGAGAACCATGCCTTGCCCCTCCGTGGTTCCAGTTCACCTCTGCCTCAGTGCCTGGGGGCTTACATCCCTTGCCAATGGTTTAGCAGGGAGACTCCAGTTTGGAGAGTTTGTGGATCCATCCTTTCTTAAAAGGACAGAAACATTTTTGCTCAGGGCTACTCAGTGCCTCCGCACGTGTGTGCGACTTCTGGTGAGGGTATGATCAGCCAAAGATATTTACCGGGAATTTGCCAGTGGCTTCTTTTTGGAAAGGGGCTGTCCAGTCTTTCCCTTCGACACAGGCGCTCAGGCTCTGCTCCCGAACGCCGATTCCTTCAGTACTTCAGCCGGTGGCCAGGCTGTGCTGTGCTTGCGCGGCAGTCTGCTTCTGGGCTGCCCCTGGAAACCCAGGAGACTTGGGGTCTCGAGTTTTGCTCTCCTGACAGAGACTGAGCCAAGGTGTGCACATCGGCAAAAGGGCCTCGTTCTCCTGGGGTGGATGTTGCAGAGGAGGCGAGGCTTGTGTGCCTGCCAGGCACAGCCACGGGGCCTTGGGCTGGAGGAGTCGGGCTGCTGTTGTAGAGGAATGAGAGGGAAAGGCTGAGACTGGTGTGAGTGGAGAAAGACTGGAGGCATCTAGGTGTGGAGGCACCAGCTGGAGAACCCATCGGGATTGGGGCTATCAGTATGGCCTGTGTCCGTGGCAGCCAGGCGATGCAGAGGTCAGTTCTCCCCTGGGCTTTCCGGCACTGCTGAGACGCTGTTGGAAAGCATTCCCCACAGTGGGTAGCAGTTTGGTTTAGGGAATAAACCAGTGCCGGGAAAGCACAGCTGAATGTTTATTGGATGTAACATCGTGCAAGAAGCCGAGCTCGTTGCACTGCTCTGCTGATGCGCTCGTAGGCTGCAGCTGGAGGGCCAGGCAGGTACTCCTCTGCTCTCTGTGGGGCTCGCTCCCGAGAAGTGCTGGGTGTGGGAGTCTGCTGGGAGGAGGGCCCTGGAGCTGCACCCTGCCTCTGTGCCCGGGGGCTCCCCGAAGACCACCTTCTACCAGTGGAGGTGGCATCATCGGTGGCCCAGCTGTGTGGGTTGCCATGCCGCAACGGGGATCTGCTCCGGGCCCTCTCTCTGCTCACGTCCCTCCGGCGGAGGCTGGATGAAGGGACCACATGCTCTTCATAGCGGTCATCCGCTTGCACTGAGTGCAGGACCAGGTTGAAATGCTTCCTGCAGAGCGGGCACCTAGCCCTCCTTCTGGCCCACTCCTTGATGCAGGTAAAGCAGAACTGGTGGAGGCAGAAGGCCACGTAGGCCGTGTCCTCAATGTTGCCCAGGCAGATGGGGCACTGGGAGTATTCTGCTGCCTCCTCCAGCCCTGTCTGTGGCGGCTGGCTTGTGCCGCCATCCATGGCAGCAGACCCACTCTCCTCCAGGTCCTCCGTGGTGCCTGAATCCATCTCCTGCCAAAAGAGACATGCAAAGTGCCAGAGCTTTGGTGGTGCTGGGAGCAGAAAAGCAACGAGAAGCGCAGAAGGCTGTGCAAGAGGGGAGACAAGGGCCTCCTGAAGGGTGTCCTTGCAGGCTGGAGAGCAGCAGCAGCCGCCCTGCAGGCCAGCCGGCCCCAGGGTACGCCCTGCGCCCCTTCCACCCTGGGCGGGCTGCCCTGCTGAAGCAGAGGGGCTGGGGGGAACCTCCTGCCCCAGCGCCAGGGGAAGGCAGGCCTGGGCACAGGGCCCTGGGCAGGGGCAGCGCATGTGTCTCGGGGTGGGAGAGGCTCCAGCTGGGGCTTGGTAGGAGCTGGGGCAGGGCAGAGAGATGTGGGGCAGGGCAGAGAGATGTGGGACCGGGCTGGGATCTGCCCCTATCTCTGCACAAGGGAGGGAGGGATGGAGAGCAGGAGGGGAAGCCCACCCAGGTCTCCTCAGCACCTCCCCAGTGCCCAAACCGCCTGGGGTGAGATGGGGTGAGCTCCGGTCAGATGTTGGGGGGCCATTGGGGAAGAGCTGGGGTGTCCGAGCCCCCGAAGCCCCTGTGCTCTCCCTGAGACACCACCTGGGTTAGCAGAGAGTACCTGCAGGAGGGGGTCAGGGCAGGTGGAAGAGCTCTCAGGGATGTTCATCGCTGCCGACATCCCTGGCACTCTCGTTGCACCCGCGGCCCCAGGACAGGCACTGAAGGGCCCCGCAGCACCACACAGCTGGGTAGAGAGGAGAGAGGAGCTCTGGGAGGGTCTGACTTTGCTCAGCACCCACAGCTACTGCTCCCCCCCACGCTGAAGCACAAAGAACAAGCCCAAGGTCCTGCTGGAGCCTGCACGTCTGGTGTGTGCACCCTCAGGAGCTCTGGACAAAGTGAGCAGGGACGGAGCCTGCGGCTGCCAAGGAGCAGCAAAGTCCCTGGCAGTCACATCCACTGCCCTGTGACATCACAGAGGTGTCGGGGGCTGACCCCTGACAGCCGCCCTTTCAAAGGGAGAAAGCCTGCTCTGCAGGACACTTGCTGCCTTCTCGTGGCCTTGCCGAGAGGGTTTTAACCTCAGGCTCGTCAGGACCTGGGGTGAGGGGCTGGTGCCCCAAGCACAAAGACCTAGCAACGGGCAGCCCAGCAATACAGCCAGGGATCTATGGTGAACTCCTCAGTGGTACCAGAGCACCCCGACTCTGCTTCTCCAGAGGCTCCTCTCAGCAGAGAAGGACCCGCACCTTGCTGCTGGAGGGAAAGCCCTCAAGACAACAGAATGGTTGAGGCTGGAAGGGACCTCTGGAGGCCATCATGTCCAAGGTCCCCGCTCAGGCATGTTCATGGAAAGCAGGTTTCCCAGGACCCTGTCCAGATGGCTTTTGAAGGTCTCCAAGGGTCCACCAGCAGACTGGGCAACCTGTTGGCTGTGCTTCGTCACCCTCACAGCAAAAGAGTATCTCTTTATGCTGGGGAGGAACCTGCCACATTTCAGCTTGTGCTCGTTGCTTTTATTATCTCCCTGGGCACCACTGGCCAGAGCCTGGCTCCATCATCTCTACGCTCTCTGTTCAGATATCTGGAGTTTCCCCCGAGCCTTCTCTTCTCCAGGCTCAGCAGTCTGAGCTCTTTCCACCATCCCTATTATGGGAGGTGCTCCAGTCCCTTCATTGCCTTAGTCCAGCCCTTAGTAGATCCCTGTCTCTCTTGTAGTATGGAACCCAGAAGCAGGCACAGTACACCAGCGGTAGCTCACCAGTGTTGAGGAGAGAGGAAGGATCAGCTCCCTCGATCTGCAACATCCCTCCCTCCAGGCAGCCCAGGACGCTGCTGGCCACCTTTGCCGAAAGGGCACAGTCCTGGTTGATGTTCAGCCTGTTGTTCACCATTCCCCCAGTGTCCTTTTCTGCTGTAGAATTGAGATGAGTCACCCACAGGAAGGCCAAGCCGGAGCCTTGCAGGTTGAAGGGGGTCACTGCCTGCAGGGTGGCAGGAGTCCTTGGGAGAAGCAAGGCAATAGTACTTGCGGATGCCCAAATATTAACAGGGTGGGATGTTGCTCAGGGGCTTGTGGAAACGTATGAGGCTCATCACAGGATGTCTCATGGAAGGCCTAAAGTTGGTTGAAGGGGATGGATGAGGCATGGAAGTGGCATGGAAAGAAGACCTGCCACAGCAGATGAGCTCTGATTCCATGAAGTCTGGTTTTTATCAGCAAATACTGTCAAATGCTTGTATGGGTGTATAAAAATCTTCACGCTGCATGGGTAAAGGATAGTTTGCTATCTTCCTCCTGTTTGCTCCTAAATGTTCATAACTGGAAACAGGTTTGGACACTAAAGAATGACATTTTCTGTCTTCCAAGCTATTTAGCACAAGTACTACTTAGAAATCTCACCTGCTTATATGGCATGAAAGATCAATGCCTGGCCCCATGATATTCTTAGGGACCAAAGCGATGCTAACTGGCCTGTAGTTGCTCAGGTTAGTTTTCACTCTTTTCTGTAGATGGGTGTGACATTTGTCTTCCTCCAGTTATTGGGAGCCTTCCACAGTATCCACAGCCTCTCAGAGCTGATGGAGAGTGGCTTTATAAGAACATTAGCCACCTCCCTCAGCACCTTCAAGTGCAGCCCATCAGATCTCAGGGTCTTGTATGCATCAAGTATTTGAAATTAATCCTTGTCTCAGTCTTCATCCCTGACTCCTCATCTCTCCTTGAGCCCCATCACAAGTCACAGAGGCTTGACAGACCTTGCTGGTGACAACAAAGAAGGCAGTGAGTACCGTTGCTTTACCTGTGTCCTCTGCTCCTATATCACCTGCCCCATTCAAACTTAGGCTCAAGTTGTCCCTGGTCAGCTTTTTACTGCTGACAGTAGTAGAAACTCTTCTTGCTTCACTTGACATCTTTTTCAAACCTGAACTCTGGCTAAGCAGTAGCCTCTTTGACACTACCCCTGCATGCCCAGGCAATGTTTTTCAGTTCCTTCCTTGTGGTCTGTCTTGAAGTCCCTATCTTCTAGGCAGTTCTTTTTGCCTGGGTATCTGCCTTCTTGTATGTCCCCTTGGTTTACTGAGTATTGGGATGCGCCATCCTTACTGCATGGAGGATACCCTCCTTTAAAGGCTGACCAGCTTTCCTGGGCTCCTTTGCCCTTCGGAGCTCAGTCGCATGAAACCTCACTTGCCGGTTCCCTGAATAAGGTAAAATCTGCCCTCCTAAAGCCCAGGGAGTGTGCTTAACCACTACCTTCCCTTGCCTCAGGAACTTGACCTCCACTACATCAAAATCAGCAACTCATTACCCCATCCCCAAACAGTTCTTCCTTGTCAGAGAACAGAAGATCCAGCTGTGCATCATCCACCATGATGCAGCCCCAGCTGGCCCATCCAGTACCTGTATAACAAGAAATTACCAGAGAGTTAGTGGTCAACAGGACCACTGGCTGGAGAACAGCAATTCTCAGAGATCCATATTAGGACCAGTAATGTTAATTTCTTCATCAATGACATAGCGGGATTGAGTGCACCCTCAGCCGTTTTGCAGGTGACACCAAGCTGAGTCGTGCAGCTGAGGGACGAGATGCCATCCAGAGGGACCCGAACAAGCTTGAGAAGTGGGCCTGTGTGAACCTTGTGAGGTTCAAAGGGCCAAGTGCAGGGTCCTACACTGGGGTTGGGGCAACTCCCAGCATCAAGGCAGGCTGGGGGATGAAGGGATTGAGAGCAACCCTGCTGAGAAGGACTCAGGGGTACTGGTGGATGAAAACCTGGACATGAGCAGGCAATGTGTGCTCACAGCCCACGTGGCCAACTGTATCCTGGGCTGCATCAAAAGAAGTGTTGTGAGCAGGATGAGGGAGGTGATTCTGCCCCTCTGCTTCGCACTGGTGAGACCCCACCTGGAGTGCTGTGTCCAGCCCTGGAGTCCTCAGTACAAGAAAGACACAAACCTGTTGGAACAGGTTCAGAGGAGGGCAACAAAGATGATGAGAAGGCTGAAGAACCTCTGCTATGAGGACAGGCTGAGAGAGTTGGGGTTGTTCAGTCTGGAGAAGAGAAGGCTCTGGAGAAACCTTATAGCAGCCTTTCATTATTTAAAGGGAGCTTATAAGAAAGATGGGGACAGACTTCTTAGTAGGAGCTGTAGCAATAGGACAAGGGGTAATGGTTTTAGAATAAAAGAGGGTAGATTTAGATTGGACATTATGGAAGAAATTTTTTACGATGAGATGCTGGAACACATTGCCCAGAGAGGTGGTCGTGGGTGCTTCATCCCTAGAAGTGTTCAAGGTTGGGTTGGAAGGGGCTCTGAGTAACCTCATCTAGTTGAAGACGTCCCTGCTTATTGCAGGGGAGTTGGACTAGATGACTTGTAAAGGTCCCTTCCAACCCGTATTATTCTCTGATTCTATCATTCTTTGGAGTTTCAGGTACTTGCAGTAACATGTAGCATGTGATGAAAAAGGATCTAGATATTTTTTCTTTTTCCCCGATTGAGTCAAGACAGAAAAAGGCTACAGAGAAAGCAATGTGCCAATCCAAAACATGAGAATTTTAAGCTCATGAGCTAGTACATTTTAGGTTTGAATTTTTGACTATGAAGTAACAACTTGTTGCTTTAGACTGAAAATAAATTTTTGTTCTGATGTGCTTTTTTTCAGCTCGTATTTTTTAAAGTTTAAAAAAAGCGCATGTCTGAAGAAATTGGAAATAAATCCTAAGATTTTCAAGATCCCATTCACGACATGAAGTGCAGATACCCTGCTTTGCCTTGTTACAAGTAAGCCACTAGTTGGATAGAGCTGAATTCTGTCTTTTGGTGAGGCACCTTGTATCTTTGGCTGTGTTTTGTGGATTTGGCAAGCAAAGACTGGGCATCTACTCTGAAGCCCTGAAATACATGGACATAGCATTTTTCCAGTGGCTCGGTATTAGTGAGCTTTCAATATATTTACAATATGTGCGATTCTATTTCCATTTCACAGAACAAAAGGCAAAATCATAGAAAGTGTCATGCAAGTTAGCATTTCTACAATAGTCTTCAGTCTCACATATATGGTTAAAGTCACGTGTTTACTAATTAGGGGAGGACTTTGTAGAGTAGGGTAGATGGTTGGACTCGATGATCCCAAGGGTCTCTTCCAACCTGAATGATTCTATGATTCTATGATTAAAGACTGAGTTAAAGACTGGGAAGGACATATAGTCATATGCAAGGGCAGTAGCACCTGGGCAGCCCTCCTGTGCACTCCTGGGTGTTAAAATCTAGTGCTCCAAACCTTGGTCCATAAACCCTGGCATAAGGGTTGATTTGCAAGAGCTCGATTGCAGGCAGGTAATCCAGGGTGGCAGCAGGTGAGTTTTTCTTGGGAAGGAGTTGCTCTAAATCCTGAATCTTCAGGTATAAAATCAACGGAGGTGCACAAAGGATGTAGCTCCAAAAGCAGTGATGATGAATCTTTTTCTCTAATGGTGAATCTTTTCCTTTCTTTGTGTAAGACCTTACATGTCATTGCAAGTTTCACAACCCTTTCCGGAGTGCTACACCTTTCCCCGCAGAGGAGCGAGTGCTGTCACCTGAGCCAATGACACCTTTAACACGGCTTATTTTCCTAGAGTACTAAAAGCTCTGTTTTTCGTATCAAGAGGTGCTCTGTTTTCTGGAAGGCATGTCCAGACACGTCCCACAGGTATAAAATTGCTTCGGCTGAGCTGGAGAGAGCCGCGCGCACACGGGGGGCAAAGAAAATTCCTGACCCCCCTTCCTTGGTGCGTGTCGAACGGAGGAGAAGGACGGAGCACGGCCAGGGCAAACCCTGACCAAGGAAGACGCGGGGGAGGAAAAAGGCAACAAATAAGAGAATGAAGAGAGTTCTTTGCTGGGACAACATGGCATCGTGCATGCGCGCAGGCGGGCCCGCAGACAGACCCACAGGCACCGTTTTTTTCGTCTGCCGACCCTTCTCCTGCGGTTGGGAAGGGCGCCAGCAGTGCGAAATGCAATCCCCAGTTAGCTTCCCCCACCCTCCTCCCGGGAAGGGCTATTTTAAAACCTGAAGCTCGCTCACTGCTGGGTGACCAGGGAGCCAAAAAGGGCCGGGGCGGAGGGCTGGGATGGAGCACGCTAACAGGGGGAGGGGGAAAACGGGTACAAAACGGATCCACGGGGCGGCGGGGGCGACCCGGGACGGGACGGGACGGGACGGGAGGGATGGCTTTGACGCCGGGGGCCGGCGGGGCTCGGGTGGCGGCTGAGGCGAGGCTCCCTGCGGCGTGCTGGCTGCCGGTCGCGGGGGAGTCAGGGGTGGGCAGCGCGGGGCGCGCCGGCGGGCCGGCTAGAGGCTACGGGCAGGCGGGCGGCGGCTGCTCTCCCCGCCGCCGGGCGGAACAGGGCGGCGGGGCGAGGTGAGGGCGAGCGCCACAGGAAGTCGGCGCCCGGGTGGGCTGGCACAGGGGCGGCGGAGGGACCGGCCCCGCCCGGCCCGGCCCGGCGCCCGCAGCCGCCGTC
>QJSC01024120.1:4369267-4419820 GCA_003697955.1 Calidris pygmaea
GAAAGATGGGAGGGCTTATGAGAGTGAAGAGTCCGGAGAGAAGTTATTCCATCTCCTGTTGAGCCCAGCTTTGAGCTGCACCTTTACAAATGCAGACCGTGTGATAGCTTGTATTGCAGATGCCAGGCGGTCGCAGGCAGAAGTTAGAGGGAGTAGGAGATGGGCAGATGGATCGCTCCCAGTTTGCGGGCCCTCGGGCGACGGGCAAGTCCTGTTGTGCGGGCTGGAGGGCTCTGCCCCTGCTGCTGGTGGGTGCGGGGAGCATCAGCCTGCCCCTCGGTTTAACTGTTATACATTATGTTTCCCTTGTTGTTCACAAGCTGTGGAAATGTGCTTAATGATCTGCTGTTTGGGGAGCAAGTAGTGCCTGTTCGTGTGTATAATGCAATGCTCTTCCAAAAGTATAGACAGCCTTTACAGCAGGGGGAGGGGAGGAAACCCACACCATCCAAATGTGTGTGTTTGGGATCTCTCTTGTCATCTTTCATCTTTTTTTTTTTTTTCCCTTACCCTAGATTAAAGCAAGTTTAAAGATATGTAAGCTATGGACTTTCTTAGAATCCTGCACACAGAACCATGCTTATGTTTTTAAAATGTTTTAAAATTGCATGTGCAAAATAGAAGTATTCAGTTTCTTTAATAATGAAGAAGGGTGTTTAGCTTTTTAATGCTAGCTCTGAAACAATAATATATTCGGTTGGAAAAGCTACCAAAAATGCCTTTCAGATGTAGTGGTGTGACTGAAAATTTTAGCCCAGAAGCAACCTGGAAAGGTAGAGGCAATGAAAAGCTGGAATTGAGGATGTGCCCGTTTTATTTTTTCATTTAAGATGCAACTTGCTGATTGTGATGCACTGGTTAAGTGCAGATCAGGAAATTTTGAGAAAGACTTTCTCTTCGTATATCTTAAAGCTTTAACATATGTAATGAAATAAGTCTTGTTGTACTTAAGGCAAAACAGCAATTCACATCAGTATTGATGTGCTTTGTTATAAAATCATGTGACTATTTTGCACTCCCAGAATTCAAAAAATAATTGGTTATGAAACTGCAGAGTTATGTATGTGGTTTTGCAACACCAGTGATGATATCGGTAGGTGTTTTGGCCAAGTCATATAATGCACGTTACGCTAAATCAGATTGATCATGTCAAGTGAATGAAGTTCACTTCAGAAGGGATTTATTAAAAATGCTGGTGGGCAGCTTCCTGTTTGTTCTAGTCTTCTTGTTTCTGTCTAGGGTAGGAGTTTGGTGCGAATTGGCTTAGTCACAAAGTCCCTCAAATTGAAAGTATATCCACTTATTTCTGGGACCTGCTGAAACACTGATTTCCCTTTATAGGGTTCCTATCCTTGCAGTGAGAGTATTTGGGTATGCTGTTTGCTTCAGTTCTACAGCAGTGCTTTCTCCTTCCTTAATTGTTTTGCCCTCTAAGGTAAAGGGTCGTAGGGTTCAGTTCTGTGATTCAGCAAGTTTGGTCTAACAACTACTGCTGCAGAAGGGGATGCTTTTACTTACTCTTCTTTCCTCATGCTGACGCTGGCATTCTTCCAACTAGACAGCAAGCCAGTTCGGGGAGATAGCTTTGGTGCTCTTCAGCATTTTTGGTAGGGTTCACGCTCTGTGAATTAGTTCACCGAAATGGTCAGAAGAGTCAGCACAAGGGAAGAGGCAGGAGTGGGTACTCACAGGTACTTAATGAAGTGATGGAGTGGTGACCGAGGGTGGAGGGGAGATAGCTGTTTTTAGATTTGCTTAGCCGTGTTGCAGAAAACAAGTACTCAGTAGGCTGAAAGTAATTTTTTAGGCAGTTGTTGAGGTCGGAGTTTCTGGCGTAACCTCTTGTCCTCATGCACTTTTTCTGGGAGGAAAAAATAAGAAAACAGCAGAGTAAAATTCAGTCGTCTTATTTCGCAGGTTGCTCTTAGGAGCGAAGCACAAGGTTCTTATTCTCTGCTTTAAAGTGCATCTTCATATCTTCCCAGCATTGTTGTAGTGTTCCAAGGTACCTTTCGTCAGAGCCGTGATAAATACCGTGTAAATGGCATTTTGTAAACAGTTGTTCTCTTCTTGATGATGCTATGGTTTTTGGTGTTGTAGGTAATCTTATCTGGAATCTTGGGATTAACGACATGGAAGAGGCCGATGATGCTTTTGGTAAGTATTAGATTAAAACTTGATGTAAGGAAAGTATCAGAAGATGATCCTGATTTAATACTCATTGGTAAAAAAAAAAAAAAAAATCACTTCTATTTCCTTGAGAAAATAGACTATACTGTTGACTGGTTTTTGTTTGTTTTTTTTTAAATTTGTAGAGTCGTAATTACTGAAAGAGGAGTCAAAGCCCATGAAAAGCTATATTCTGTCCTGCACGGATGGAGTTCCCACTAAGGGCAAGAGTGGACTGTATCTAGAGGAAATGTTAATGTTGTTACGGAGTGCTTTTTCTGTGTTTGTGAGTGAAATCTGAAGCTGTGTGGCTCTCAATGTCGGAGTTGGGATCTGAAAAAAATGGTCTTGAGGTGGTTTTTGGTTTAGTGTGCTTGGTTTTTTGGTGGTGGTTTGTTTTCTGTTTTGGGAGTGTTTGGTTTTGGTTGTTTTTTTTTTTGTTTTTTTTTTTTTTTTNTTGCCTTACTGTCATTTCTGTGGCTCTTCTTCCAGGCCAAAGCAGTTGTTTTATTTTTATGCAGCCCTTGTTGGGGATCTGCATGTCCGTCAGTGAGGAGTACCAAGGATCAGGTGTGTGAGCTGTGGATGAATTGCTGCTTATCAGTAGTGTGTGGGTTAGCACAGGCAGAGCAAAGCAAGTTTTGTTACCAGTTCTGTGTATAGAAAGAGGGGCTCCGTGTCTGGGGCTTCCATCTGGAAGGACCATATTTTCATGAAAATAAATGTAAGTGCCATCTGTCTCAAAATGCCTGAGGCTTGCACGGTGCTCCCTGTTTGTGTGTTGCCTGTGTTCTGTGCTGTTTCTGCAGAATGTTGTTGTTGTAGTTTCCTTTTGTCTGTTGTAGCTCTTTCATGTTGTCCCTTGTATAAACTTTATGGGCCCTTCCTAGTTTTACGTAAATGTGAAAGCACTAAAATCTTCCTGATCCTTTAATTTATATCAAATAATCTTTAGGACAGTCAAGTGCTGGAGCACATTGCCCAGGGATGTTGTGCAGCAGATGAGGAAGTTTCTGAGATAAGACTGATTAAAGCCCTGAGCAGCCTGCTATGGTCTCCTAGCTGACCCTGCTTTGAGTGGGAGGATACACTAGTCTTCCTGAGCTTGCTTGCAGCCACAGTTATTCTACGATTATGCAATTTTATCAACCTGGTGGTGTTTTTTTATTATTATTTTTTTTTATTTGTATGGGTATTTTATAGAGGTCTGGTATTTGAAAGCCAGATTAAATCAGACTTGACATTGGGAAACATTTCTTTGCCAAGAGGGTTGTCAAATACTGGAGCAGGCTTCCTAGGGAGGTGGTCAATGTCCCAAGCCTGCCAGTATTTTAAGAGGCATTTGGACACTGCTTATAATAATATGCTTTGACTTTTGGTCAGCCCTGAAGGGGTCAGGCAGTTGGACTAGCTGATCATTGTAGGTCCCTTCCAACTGAAATATTCTGTTCTGCGTGAAAAAAGGAAATTGGCGTTAAACTTTTCATGAAGCTAAGGAGATTATGCATTGAACTAGCTACAGTCTATCAAGGACATATTGTTAGTTTCTGTGAGCATATTTATTTTGGGCTAAACGTCTATTATATCTATCCTGTAGTAAGTCGAACATTTTCTCTTGGGAGTTAGGAGGAGTTGTAAGAGTTGTAAAAGCAAGTTTCCTAAATAGCTAAGCAATGAAACTTTTTATACAGCTGTGGGTTAGAGTTATGACATCCATAACGAAAACTATAAAATGCATTTGGAGCTAAAACATATCCCTTTTCCAGCTGTGACTGCCATCCCCTTTTTACTCCTTGTGCAAGGTCCTTTGCACTTACTTCTTGGAAAGACACTTCTAATGGATTCCTCTCTTCTGACTTTTGGACTGAATCCATTTTCCCCTTGCCTGCACAGAGCCACCTCCCTGCTGTGGAGGAAGAAGAGGTTGCACAGCTGTCTCCAGCTGTCTCCCTGACCAGGCAGGTGCCAGGTGTAGAAGTGCCTTTCTGCAGCAAGTGAGCTTTGTGGAAAGGACTGGTTGCAGGTGAAGGTGGCTCTATAAGATTGCTCTTGAACCCAGGTGTTTAGTGTGTTGGGCACCTGTGCTAGAGCCATGCCAGAAATCTGAGGAGTGACATCGATTATCATTTTTTATGTTGCATTAGCTTATGTCAGCATTTAGTTGTCCTTTTGTGGAGGCTTTGGACTGTGCTCCACAGTTAAAGAGCAAAGTTTGTAGAAGTAAGTGCTTGTTATTCTTTTTCATATATAGTTATGTCTCAATCTACAAGGTGCTCTCTTGTTCATAAAGAAGGGCCTCTTCTCACCTTTCTTCTTACGCAGAGCTGGTTTTAGTCACTCAATTCAGTTTCATAATTTCTTCAAATTGTACAGATACCTGCTGGAATTCTTCATATGCATCGAAACCCCCCAAAATAGCTTTGTTTTCAGCTAAAATTGTATAATTATGTCTA
This sequence comes from Calidris pygmaea, assembly GCA_003697955.1. Lineage (NCBI taxonomy): Eukaryota > Metazoa > Chordata > Aves > Charadriiformes > Scolopacidae > Calidris > Calidris pygmaea. The sequence continues at coordinate 4,373,890 of QJSC01024120.1, forward strand.
GATTTTAATTTATCATGGTGTGTACTAAGAGCTCTCAGATACAGCAATTAGGCTGTAATTAAGGGTAGATGGTTGATCTCCATCATTTAGCCCTCCCTCCTTCCCAGAGGTGAGTTTTGACTGGAATTGTGGCGATTGGCGAGTGCCACAGAATTTGTCCACAAGGAGGTGCTGGTTTTCAGAGCAGTTTGTGGTAGGTTTTAACTTTCTTAATGGTAATGTGCTTTCTTGTGAGTTCCTGTATTACCATATCTTTTGTTTTGATTGTCCGTTCGCAGTACTTCAGGAATTTTATAATGCAATTTAGGTTTATCTTTGCCCCCTTTAAAAATGCTAATTCTTTCTAAAAGAAACCTGTTTGCTACTCTTGATTCAGGATTTCAGGATTTTTTTTATCTCTGAAGCCTGCAGGAGTATACCCCTTTGCTTGCAGATCCTTTGCGTGGTGGCAGCCTCGCTCCTGGCAGCTAGAGGTGGTGTCTTGGCTCACAAAACGTTTCTCCCCATCTTCCCCCTTTAGGTGATGATTTCTCACCGCCTGGGTTTGTTTCTTTGTGAACGGCCAGGCTGTCCGGTGGCTGCCACTTCAATCCGAGGTCTCGGTTGTGGGGAACAGCAAACCAACTGTTTTTTTTTTCTTTTTTTTTTTTTTTTCGCCTGTGATGGCAAGGCTGTGGTGCTGCTGGAGCTTGGGGAAAGCACAGGGCTGGGAATGTTGTGAAAAAGGAGCTGGGGGTGGGACGTGGTGTCGAAGGCAGAGAACTTGCTGTGTTCTGGTTGTTCGTGTTTTTCCCCTGGAGGGGAGAAAGGAAGGGAAACACATTAGTTACAGCTGTAGCGGACCTTCAGTAGCACCACCTGTGAGAGAAAACTAGTCTTAAAGAGGGATGGCTGTCCTAAGAACTGATAACAAATATGGCTCTCAATTCTATTTACAATTTTTTGGCACCCAGGCTGTATTACAGCATGGGAGGATAGTGGGTAAATAATAGGTGCCAGAGACAGGGTACTGCAAGGCGAAATCAAATTATAATCATATCTTTTGAGGGATACTCTTGCAGAGGAGACCTGGCCTTCAGCAATACGGTACTCTGACTTTGGCTCTGAAATTTTGCCTTGCTTTTAGTTGTCTGATGCTTTTCTGTTCTGGGTATCAGTTGTCAATTGACTTTGCAAGTCAGCTTGTAACACTTATGCTCTGAAACTGATTTTTCTTCCAGAGAAAAACTGCTTCCTATGCATGCCTGTCTGAATGTATTTCATGGGGAAAGGGAAACTTTTTTTCCCCTTGCAAAGTTGTTTGGGTATTGACTGTCAGCCATTCCAGGCTCAACCTTACTCTCTGCTTGAATGGAGGCCGGTTCCTTCCTCCCTGCTCCTAAACTCCGTCCTCTCATAAGGCTTTAAATCTTATTTTTAACTGAAGGAACGTAACTTATTTCAGAAAGTGTGCCTTCTGCTGGGGAAACATCCCTTCCTTTCCAGTCACGTACACGTTAGTTGCCATCCTGTAGAAGTGTGGTACCAGCCTGTTCGGCTGGGCAGAGTGTAAGCGCGGCGGGCGCTGGGGAGCGGGTCGGTACCCGCAAACGCACGGGATCAAGAAATTAACAGGGTGGGTGCAGCTCCGGCTTTTCAGCTGCATCAGATGCTTTCTGGTTGCGCTGTTAGCGAGCATGCCAGCTCTTGTGTCCACACGTGTCGCCAGCTTTTGTGTAAAGGTTTGTGGGGTTTGGCTCAGGGAAGTCCAATTGGGGTGTTCTGCATGAGTCATTCAACCTGAGTTCTTCTCATGTTTTGCTGTGTGGTAACGTAAGGTTTTGAAATTTTTATTGGGAGCATTTTTTTATTTTTATTTTTTTTAATCAAAAGTGTAATATTTTAGGGGTTTATGACAGACTTACAGATTTTCACTGGAAACCCAAAAAGTTTATAGAATTTAAGTATTTATTCAAAACCTTGAAAATTTTTGAAGAAAAAAACCCTAAAGTTAACCCTAAAGTTAATTAAAAAAAATTATCAGAAGAGATATGTGTCCCAGCAGCTTTAAAATAAAAAATTGGGGGGCTAGCTACTGCCTTCTTGATATCTGCACCTTGACTAATTTGCGTAGATGTAACCAAAATTTAATGTTTACACCAAATACTTTGTTCTGGTGCTAGTGAAGTAACAGTCTCAAATTTTAGCCCCGCTAGTAACAGTACAAAGCACTGTGAACAGAAGCTGTCATGATCCTGACCCTGCTAAAAAAAATAATCTCCCTATCCATGTGCTTTATAATAAGCAAAGTCATTTGGCTTTGGTGAGAACGACTGTGGTAGTGCCTGTTTGTCTGGATTTTAGAAGAAAAATAGCTCAATGGCAACATCTTGGCTCACCATTAAGTCGATAAATGGTATTCATACAAAGGTTTTAAAGTCAGTCTAACTAAATAAAAAGAAATATGCTTTTAAGTGTGGGACTATGAAAAGCCTTTGGAGAAGATTTTAGCCCTTATAATCAGGTCAAAGTCAGGTCTCTTCTGTTTGGTTTGGGTTTTTCAAATCTTTTTCAGCATAAAAACAAATTATTCATTTGGGGTGGCCTAATGCTGCGTTTGAAGTATCTGACTTTTTTTCATTGAATGAATTGGTTTGTCTTTTACTTCTGTGTGGCTTTTCTTGCTGACAGTTGTGTTGCAGGTCACCATATGGTACAATAAATAGCTCTCACAAATGATAGAAAATTAGTAAGGTCCCATAGTTGATGCTTAATTATTGCTATTGCTGCTGTGTATATGGAAAATTAATACTTTGGCTTGCCTTTTCCTAGAAGGCTGTTTATAAAGTATATACGTGGGATGTAAACGGATATAAGAGTCAATGATTGTGGAGCAAATGTTTTTCTTTCCTTTATTTTTTAAGTGCCTGCTTGAGCATCAGTCCTGTGTGTGCATATTAAAGTGAAAGCCATTCCCCTCTGCATTAGCTGTTAGCTTCACTGGCATCATCAGCAGGACAGCAAGCAGTCTGCCCACGCAGAATGAATTACAGGGTCACAGCCTTATCCTGCAGGTTTGTGCTGCTGCATAAACTCTGAGTCCTCAAAGTGCGCGATGATTTCTTTTGCCTGGAAGAGGTCATCCGTGCAAGACATTAGCAAATACTGCGTCTAAGATTAGAATGCACTTTTCTTTCCTATAGCTTAATACATGTAAATGTTCCTCAAGACTTTCTGTTTGCAGCTGTTCACAGTCCGTGTGTATCTAATGCTCAGAAGATGAGGGCTGTGAGCCAAACGAAGGCCATAATTTGAGTTGTTTCCATTTTTATCGCTGCAGTTAAGACGAGTTACCTCTGTTTTGGTTTTTAAAATAGCATGTTTGCCATTGCCTGTTTATGCTAAATTGAGGAGTACTTTTCTCCTGGCTCGCCTTTGAGTGGGATCTTCTTTCACTGGGTTAAAGTGGAACACCTGTTTTTACTTGTAGGTGAGTAGTGATGGAGAAGTTGTTTAAATTTGCATCTGCAGGAGAATATATCTTATAAAATAGCTGACAGGGTAGGTGTTAGATAAGTGGACAGTGAGATGGATTGAAAACTGGCCGAATGATGGGGCCCAGGGGGTTGTGATCAGTGGCACGAAGCCCAGCCAGAGGCCCGTCAGCAGTCTTGTGCCCGAGGGGTGGATACTGGGGCCAGTCATGCTTAATAGCTTAATGAGTGGTCCGTACAATGGGACAGAGTGCACTCTGAACAAGTTCACAGGTGATACAGAACTAGGAGGAATGGCTGATACACGACAGGTTGCCATTCAGAGAAACCTGGACAGGCTGGAGAAACGGGCTGAGAGAAACATCACGAAGCGCAACAAGGGGAAATGCGAAGTCCTGCCCGTGCAGGGAAATGATCCTGGGCACCAGTACCCACTGGGGAACAACTTGCTGGAAAGCAGCTCTGCAGAGAAGAGCCTGGGGATCCTGGTGGACAGCAAGCTCATCTTGTGGGAAAGGGGGCTAATGGTGTCCTGGGCTGCATTAGGCAGAGACTTGCCAGCAGGTGGGGGGACCTATTGCTTTCTCGACCTATTACTGTGACCGAGTAACTTTTTTTGCTCAGGACCTCCATTTCTCTATCATTTGAAAGAAGACAAATGTACTTCTTGTTTTCCTTAATATTGTTTGTTGAGACTTGCACTATAAAGATGTTTTATGTTGAAACAGCTTTTCTGTTTCACTTTATCAACTAAAATTAGCCAGTTTTATTTGCCCTGTGTTGAACTCAGATGAAAAGCTTTCCTTGTATGCAATGCCCATGTCTACCAATTTTCTTTTTCTTACAGCAGTTTTAATCAAAAGGGTAACTGAGATAATCTAGATAAAAGCCAGAGAAGTTGTATGATTCATTTGAGTGCAGACCAAGGAGTTAATTTAAAAAAAAAAAAAAAGATTAAATTCTGTGTTTGTACAGAAAAACAAATTGCACTTAAAAGTGCTTAGTAACATTAAAAACCTCTTATCTGTGGTTTTATGATATTTATAAAGGTAGGAGAAAATACTGTTCCTCTTAATATTGATTGTTCTCAGTATGTTGAATACAAAATAGTCCAAATCCTCTTCAGAGAAGTACTAATAGCTACTTTAATTATTGGGGTTTTTTTGAGGTTAAAACCTACCTTATGTGATAACGTTACAGTCAAGCTTCTGTAAAGCCTGCTAGTGATGAGATGTTGTAATTTAAGGAATAAGCTTGCACAGTAATGCTCTTTGGCTTCTGTCCATTCAGGGGTGATTGTTTTTTCTTGAACCTCAGTAAACGGGATCGTAATTTGTGCAACAGCTCTGATATATTTTTGGTCCAGCTTCCTAGGTAGCTAACTGTGGTACATCGGCTAAATTAATTTGGTAAGCTATTGCTGTCTTTCTACACGTTTAGGAAGTCCTTGTTGCTGGACCTGCTGTAAAGCTATCGAGCAGAACTGAGCCTGTGTCCCTCATGATTTCCGTCTCTTCCTCAGCTTTTTGCCATCTCCTGCATTTTTCATTTAGACCATTTTGGTACAAAGGAATCCGAGTGAGCAGATTGATGTCCAAAAGAATTGTTAATAACAAAGTCCTGATACTTGCTTTGTAGGATTGAATGCTTAAAATTTAAACATGTCAGAGGACATTGTTATTTCCATTTGTCTCTAAAGTAGTAGTCTTACCCACGTTACTCTCCCCTGAAGTAGAGAAAAATTTTACGTTTATGAATTGGGACAGGAAAAATCCTTTATAGAATGATGAAATGGTTGGAAGCAACCTTAAAGATCATCTGGTTCCAAACCCCCCACCATGGGCAGGGACACCTCCCCCTAGACCAGGTTGCTCAAAAGCCCCATCCAACATGGCCTTGAACACTTCCAGGGATGGGGCCTCCACTTCTGTGGGCAACCGATTCCTGTGTCTCACCACCCTCACACTGAACAAAAACTTCTTCCTGATATCTAATCTAAATCTTCCAGTTTAAAACCGTTACCTCTTGTCCTGTCGCTATGGGCCTTCCTAAAAAGTGCTTTCCAGCTTTCTTGCAGGTCCCCTTCAGATACTGTAAGGCTGATATAAGGTCTCTCCAGAGCCTCCTCTTCTCCAGGCTGAACAATCCCAACTCTCTCAACCTGTCTTCATAGGAGAGGTGCTCCAGCCCTCTGACCATCTTCATGGTCCTCGTCTGGACCCGCTCCAACAGGTCCACATTCTTCTTGTGCTGAGGGCTGCAGAGCTGGACACAGCCAGATGCCCCTCCTTGTTGTTAAGGACAACGTCCAGCGTGGCTCCTCTCCTCGTTGGCTCCTGTACCACTTGGAGAAGGAAGTTATCATCAACACATTCCAAGAACTTTCTGGATTGCTCGTGCCCTGCTGCCTTGTCCCTCTTATTGGACAGGAGGTTCTTACACATGTTTAAAATCCATATCTCAAGTCTAATGTAAGAACAGATTGTAGGGGCATACGTGAAAGTAGGATTTCATTTTATCCACTGCTTCTACTTGTCCTTTTTCCAGTACTCTTCTCTCTTGCCACTGCAGGTCTTTCAGGTGGTGTATAAGACTGAAGGTATTGTCCAATGTATGAATGGAGGTGTTCTGGTTTTAGTAGCCAGGAAGAAATAAAATAATATAACCAAAGCCCCTTTAAGTGTCTCTGTCCTCACTGTGCTGGGACAAATATTTTTCATTTATTTGTGCTGCAAAATAGTTTCAGAAATTCCATGCAGAGTGAATATCATCTCAAGATGTTTCCTCTTCAGGTTTCTTGCTGATCTAAGTGTAATGAGCGGTAAACTTGGTGGAAGGATATGGCATACAATGGAAGTCGGATAGCTTGCAAATCATACTTTGCACTCCAGAAAAAACTCTAGCTGCCTGTACGTTTCAGTAGTTGAATGTGTTTTATTAGCGCACAACTGACAAGGAAGGAGAAAAGACAAAGGTGTTTGGACTAACCATCTACTGGGCTAAGACACCTGGGGCATTGAAGTCATGAGTGGATTTGAACTCATGACTCAGATAAGGACTGCCATTCCCACCTTCAGTTTGGAAGTGGGATTTGCACTGCCATGGGTTCCTTGAGTTGGGTTTGTGACCCTGTTCCCATTGTTGTTAACTTTGTTTTGCTGTTGCAGGCTAACCTGTTTGTTCTGCTGTCTATCATCTGTGTTCTGCTGAACCTGGCTGGATTTATATTAGGATGTCAAGGCGTTCAGTTTGTGACCAGTGTACCCCGATGCGATTTGGTGAGCAGACATACTGATTTACATACATTTCTTCATGGTATGCCACATAAGCTTGCTGTGCTGGGATCACAAAATGTGCTGATGGAAAGGTGCGAGTAATGCAGCTACAGTGTGGTAGAGGAAAAAAGAAAACTGATTAAGGCCTTGATTCAGATCAAAATGTGGACAGCCTCACTGAAATCCACAACTGTGTTTTTATTGTCTGTGTTCCTATACACTTGGGTTTTTTTGAGTTGGAGTCTTCAAAAGGTGTTCAGCTCCTAAAGCTGAAGACCCCAAAAGGATATGTTTTGAAAGATTTTCGTCCTTACTAGAAGAGGATACTTAGCCCAGGAATGGTTTTGTTTGACTTTATTGAGAGCTGGTCTCTGTCTTCAGGGTCTGAAGACACAGCTGATTTGGTACAAGGCTTTCTAGACAATTTTATGAGGCCATGTAGGAAATAATCCCAAATATATCTTCAGAAAATCCATCTTGCCAGCATTATACACTGATTTTAATATCATAGCTGTTTAAGAACTAGCATAAAGGATTTTTATAGTAATGTGAAAAAAAAACTAAACCCAAACAACTGTTGGAAGAAGCTTGAGTGAGCACTGGTGAGCTACCTAACAAAAAGCTCAGTCAGTATGAGCTATGGGTGGGATTATTTCTCTTGACTTGACTCACCTGGTGAGGACAACAGCAACAGCTGTAAGGAAAAAATGAAGGTATATCAAATCATACACTTCTACTTGAGGAAGAAACAATCTACACAAGAAAGGACAGAATGAAAAAGACTTTTCTCAGGCGTTCTTCTAGTTCTTGTGACACCCATTTATTTATGAACCAGAAGCTGTGGAATAATTGAAGGATATGGGATCACTTGGTGGTAAAGAGGATCATGTGTAAAGGCTTGCAGGACTTTAAAGGTTAATAGAAAGATCTTTGAATATTTACTTTCAGTCACTTATTGCTTCAAGAAAGCTATTGTTGGTTCCTTAACATGGCAGTGGTGTACTGCAGGGAGAGTCCAAGATGACAAGCACTTGGCAATCTAGGTTCACCCAGTATCAATGTACTGATACTTTAACATTAACAGCACTGAGACCTGTTAATGTTATTTCTGATGAGATGGTTAAATGTTTCAGGAATTTTGGAGCCCTCTATGGTTGGAAGCATAGGGTACAGCCAAAAGGCATTCCTGAAGTCATAAATTGTTGTGTAGAGTGATTCGTAGGTGGAAGACCTTTGACACTACGGCTCTAGAGAGTGTGTCAGCTAAGAAACCAATTATCTCTAGATACAGAAACATTGAATTTCTACTTGATAACTAAGATGACCACATTAATTTGAAGATTACAAACAGTAGTGGTGAATAGATGTAACTATTACTGATTTGACTGGGTGGAAATCACAACTGTGGGTTTCATTCCATCCTTAGAGATACAAAATATACTCATGAATCAGAGAAAACATGTACACTCCATAGACAGTGGCTTACACATCAGTCAAAGAAAGGGTTTCCAGGCTGCTATGCATTTGAAGGAGCACGGATACTAAAATTGCTTAGTAATCAGTGCAGCTTTTATTACAGCTAAGTTGTATTTAAGTGTCTTGAGCATATCAGTAATACTTCCTTTCAAATAAGAAGTATGCATAATATGGCTTTATAATGCATGAGTCACTGGCATACCAAACTGTACAAATCTCATTTTATGAGCCTGTATTTCCAGTCTCCTTTGTCGTCAGGGGTATAACACATGGGCTCTATATTATGCAGGTTAAGATGTTGCGTAAAACAGCTAATAAATTAAAAAGTGGAGTTTTGTGTTTTTAAAGGTGGATATGGGTGAAAACAAGATTTGTTTCTGCTGTGAAGAATTGCATCTCAGTAAGTGCACAGAAGAAGAGACTGCGCTGAGGCTATACCACGTGAAGTCCTGTGGTGCTGCTCACCTTCTTCTCAAGGTACCCTGTGCACACTGCTTAATGTGGCTGCTTGATGATGTCCACACTTGTGTGACAGTGCAGTGCTGAGGTGACTCTTGTGTTTATTCTGAAAAAAATCTGTTATTTTTCTGGTCTGGTCTGCCGCACTGGTCAGAAGCTCTTTATAGTTCTGTAACAGGTTTTTTTTGGTGGTTTAGTTTTGTTGTGGTTTTTTTCTCGTGTCTGGGTTTTGTTCAGTGCATTGATGATCCAATATGCAGTTCTTGTCCTTTCCGTGTTCTATGCAACCAAATCTACAGCTGAATTTGGACAAGATGACATGGGTAAATATGGTGTAAATTTTTGCTAATGGTTTGATGCCTTCGCTGGTCTTTTGATCTTCTCAGCCTTCCTTGGCTTACAAATTGCTACAATACAACTTCCAAACAGCGTCATCTTCAAATGTAAAAGTGTTTTAACATTTCTTTAATGGTGATTATCTCACATCTGGATTTCCCACAGAAAAGTTAAAAGGAAGGTTATAATTCTTGGATGAATAAATGGTCTATAAATTGCATCTGAGTGGTATTAAACCCTTCCGGATCTCCCTGTCAGAACACACAATAGGGCAAAACAAGCTTTTGCAAATTACTGCAATCTTGGAGAGTATCTGTCCTGAAGACTTCATCACAGATGTTTCTAACAAGTAATTGTCATGGTCATCCTTGTGTTTTCTGTGTTTGATTTTGTTTCAGTTTTTTATTATTATTACTATTATTTTGACATTTACAAATACCTTGATTTAATCTTTTAATTCCCATGATCTTCATGTTCTTCAGAAAGTTCTCTTTGCTCTTTGTGCCCTGAATGCTCTCACCACCACAGTTTGCTTGGTAGCGGCTGCCCTGCATTACTTACAGATTTTTGCAACAAGAAGATCCTGCATAGTAAGTGAGTGCAAGGCGTTGCCCGCCATACGCAGCGGCACTAACAGTATTATTAGATTACACAGTTCAGCAATTTTTTTTTTATATCTCAGAAGGTTTTTAACAGAAGTTTCGTTTGATTAGGATGAATCTCAGATTGAAGACCAAGATCGTGTTTTGGATCCTGATGATTTTGTCCCGCCTGTGCCACCTCCCTCCTATTTTGCAACTTTTTATTCTTGTACTCCACAAACAAGTTGCAGGTAAAACTCTACACACTCTTCCTTTCTTTTAGTGTTTTTGGAAACACTGCAAATCTTTTTTTCTTTTTTTTTTTTTTAAAGACCATTTTCTCTGTTATTAACTGGAAAAGGTTGGTGACTTTATAAAAAAGAAAAAAAAAAAAGAAAGAAAAAACCTGTAGAGTTAGGAGGCAGCATAAATACAGTGTCAGTGAGAGGTATAATTTTGTGGTTTTCACTTTAGATTCTGTAGAAACTGTTTCTGGGTAGGAGAAATGCTGCAATCTGACACAGCGGAAACCTTTTATGGTTTCAGCAGCAAGTCGGGGCAGCGATGGGAAGCCGGGCACAAGCTCTCGGCAGGGCTTTTGTGAGAGACCCCTGAATGGCAGCCTGGGGCCCCACAGACCCTCCTGCCAGGTCCCTCTCTGGCAACTGGGGCTAATGGAAGGGTATGTTTTGATTGCAAGGCCAGGTACTGTTATCTTGGTACTTGCCCCTGGTATTATTGCTGGGCTTCTCTGCAGTGGCAGCTGAGGGATGGAGGAGAAGGGAGAGTGAACATGGGAGGATGAGTTCACATATCAGAAAGAGAAGGAGGACAGTTGTAACTCACTGTAATGTCTTCCCCTGCCTCCCACCCCCTCTGTTCTTCGGGGTCTTTTTAAATTCATTACCACAAAGATAAAAGGAAGAAGGATTTGGAGGAAAATTAAATAGCTGCATGAATTTTTTTGGAAGAGAAAACACGCAGAAAATGTTTATGTTGCTGAAGGCTGCTTTTGGTATAATTAGTCTCAAAATATAAATCTGGTGGGGTTTTTTTTGTGTTGAAGAGGAATAGGGATAAGAGTCATGTAGCTTGTCCATTAAGCACCAATGTTGTTATTTTGCTATACTGGGACTTAGTAGTGTCTACATTGCAATTCAGTATTGGCTTCCAGGCTGTGCTATCCTTCATTATGCAGGTGGTTATAAACTCTTAACAGCAACTTGCAGCTCAGCTTTTTTATTAGTTTATGACTCAGGTGGGCCTGCATTATTCTGCTGTGAACACACCATTTTTATACATAAGATAATCATGATGATCAAGCAGACCGTATTGCTCTACTCTTATTTAAAACTCCTGCCTTTTGCAGGACTGTTTAGTTTATTTCACTGTTTTGTCAGGAGTAGCACACAAGACTTTGAAGACTCTGTGGTCCTTACAAAGGTAATTACAGATCCTGGGATTACCTAAAAAATGGTAACAAGGCACGGGAATAGATTTTAGAGTGAAAAAGTAATCTAAAATACCGAAGACTGGGATTAAATTCCAAACATTACTAAAAACTTCCTATGTGAGTCTTGGCTTGAGCTAGTTATGAGAACATAATGGATGGTGTGTGTAATGATCTCTTTGGAACATTAGGTATTTATTGACATATGCTTGTCACAGTTCCCCTGCTTTAAAACGGGGCTGTCGTTCTTTGTCTGGCATGTCATTCTAGATGGTTATCTCTTTCCCGGCAGCAGTATTTCTCATTGTCTATTTTCAGCACAGTTGGAGCCGCTGAACAATTTTGAAGGCTTCTACGGTCTAATATTCTGTAGCTACCTTACAACTGTGACTGCATTAAAACTTGCTGATAATAACATCTAAGCAACGGTGATGTTTTTCTGAAGTGGGGCTATTTGTTTCGAGGTGCTCAGGGCAGTCGTGCAGCAGTGCAGAAGTTAAAGCAACAGACAGGCTTAATTTCCCTTCTTGGCAGCTGAGGAGGTATGACTCACCCCGGGCTGGATCCAGGGTGTCCAGCAGAGCGGCTGAGATGGGACCTGGCCTTTTCTCGGTCAGCCTCCTTGCACTTCTCCCCGCCCTGTCCGTACCCTGAATGCCCTGCTGTGCCCATCACCTGCCTTTCTGTGCCGAGACCCCTGCCTCCAAAAACCTTTGTGTGAAGGGGGGATGGCAGGAACTGCTTCCAGGGTGGGGAGCCACCGTCTGCAAGGCGCACCCGGGGCAGCTCCAAAACGGATGCATCACTTGGAGAAAGGAAACACTGAGGTGATCAAAACATGTGCCAAGGACATATTTGGAGTGAGTAGCCATTCTCCTCAGCCCTCCAAATTGCAAAGCCAGAGGCATTGCTAGCACAGCCAGTTAATTAGTTTGTTTGTTCACAGGAAAACATTTACATTTGTCTTATTTAGTGGTAGACAAAACAAACTAGCATTACAAATGTCTGGTCAACTCCCACCTCATCATAAATAAGGAAATAGCAATTAAGCTATTTTTCAGGATTGGCACAATAACATTAGCGGTTACAGCTGAGTTTCCATGTGAAGGATAAAATACAAAGTGTTACAGAATCACAGAATGATATGGGGTTGGAAGGGACCTCTGGAGGTCATCTAGTCCGACCCCCCTGCCAGATCAGGTCCTCCTAGAGCAGGTTGCATAGGTGGGTTGTGAATGTCTTCAGTGACGGAGACTCCACCACCTCTCTGTTCCAGCGCTCTGCCACCCTCAAAGTAAAGAAGTTCCTCCTCATGTTTAGATGGAATTTCTTATGTTCAAGTGTGTGCCCGTTACCTCTTGTACTGTCACTGGGCACCACTGAAAAAAAGACTGGCCCCTTCTTCTTGGCACCCACCCTTTAAGTATTTGTAGGTGTTGATTGGATTCCCCCTCAGTCTTCTCTTCTCCAGACTAAAAAGACCCAAGTCCCCCAGCCTTCCCTTGTAAGAGAGTTGTTCTAGTCCCCTAGTCATCTTTGTAGCCCTCTGCTGCACCCTCTCCAGCAGTTCTCTGTCCTTCTTGAAGTGGGGAGCCCAGAACTGGACACAGTACTCCAGATGGGGAGTTAGAGGGGCAGGATGACCTCCCTCGACCTGCTGGTCACGCTCCTCCTGATACACCCCAGGATGCCATTGGCCTTCTTGCCCACAAGGGCGGATTGCTGGCTCATGGTCATCCTGTTGTCCACCAGGACTCCCAGGTTGGGAGCTCCCTCCTCAGAGCTGCTCTCCAGCAGGTCAGCCCCCAGCCTGTCCTGGTGCATGGGGTTATTCCTCACCGGGTGCAGCACCCTACGCTTGCCCTTGTTGAATTTCATCAGGTTCCTCTCTGTCCAGCCCTCCAGCCTGTCCAGGTCTTGCTGCATGGTGGCACAGTCTTTGGTGTGTCAGCCACCCCTCCCAGTTTTGTGTGATCAAAGGCATGTGTTACAAGGCATGTGAATTTAAGGGAAGAAGCCTCTGCCGTGTAGGGCAGCAAACTTATCGCCTGTGATCCACAAGTCTATCCCAGCCCAGTTTAAAGTACCATTTGAGGACTAGAGGCATTTGCCAAAATGCAAATCTGCTTAGCCAGGCTCCATATTGTCAGATTCAGAGTGTGTCTCAAATTGGTCCCATGTGCTGCTGACAGTTGTTCCTTCACCACTGAAAGTGTTCCTGCTCTTGAAACGCTGAAGTTTCTGGGAGGCCAAAGCCCTCGTGCTGCTGTTCAGCTGAGGTGTGGGTGGAGAAGGTGGGTGAGAGGTGGCCAAGGACGTGCCTCCCCACGGTCTGGAGCAGCCTGGTGGCAGTGGGGTTCCCTGAAACAGCCTGTTTCCTACTTTCCTCTGTCGTCACTTCCAAAAGCTGCTGGCTTTCTGTGTAGCACAAGAATTTGCCTTGCTTACCTAAAAAGAGAGAATGGAAACTAAGAAATAACTAACAGATTGACAAACGTGCACATCCTGGAAATGACTTTTATATTAAGGGACTTAAGGGTATGCTTGTCTAGTTGCATGTTGTGTAGTAAGTGTTGGCACAATGTAATTCTTGGATGCAACATTAATTTTCAGGGTGTGACTGAGCTGAGTAGGACAGGCATGGTTAAAAACAAAACTAAGATTCAAGAAGTTTATAATTTTGTGGCCATGATTGAGTGTCAGCTCAGCACAGACGTACTGGAAAAATGTGAAGAAGTAACGTCAATGGAGCATCGGTCTCCATCATACTCCAAAGTTATTCTGAAGCTTTTAGGGGCAGATGAAATAGTCTAAAATTAAAAACAATTTTAATGTATTATATTTTTCCCATTTTTGAAATTAAAACAGCAATGACTAGTTATCAAAATCTGTTCTTTCTTCTCTTCAAATGTCTCCATGCGGTGCCTCCATTGCCTTGACAGGAGGCTTTCACAAACGTGCTCCTGTTCTCTTTTTGCAAGTTTTATTCTTTTCCTCTGTAAGCAGCCTTCCGCAGGTATTTTATTCACTCTGCCCTTTCCTCTCAGCTTGCAAGAAAATAATTTTCACAGTCATCTTTGTTCCCTCCGGCCAGTGTCCAGAGAAGCCCTAAATTCTGTGAGGAAGGACTAGCTCTTGTGTAACATTTCTTTGTAGAGAGATCGCATCCGCTGGTGATAGCTGTAAGTCTGACATGGGTCCTGAGAGTAAAACACGTGGACTTCTGTGTGCTGCTTGAGGTTCCAGCTCAGTACCAAGTCCCTGATTTAAAATGTAATAAAAAGCAGAGTAAAATTGAGATGCTTTGTGTCACAAACTTCTCTGAAGGTCTCTTCTGCACCTCTGCTGTTGACCACCACACTTTGTTCCAGTGTTAATGGAGCAACAAACTTACGTTATCAAAATCAGCATTTGCCAAAAAGAGTTTGTACAGGCACTGTTCTGATTTCTTCCCTGCCAGAGCTACCTCCCAAAAGGAAGATGATACAGCAAAAGGCCTTTGGGACTTCTGCTGTATTTCAGGTTTCATAGAGCTCTTTGAAAAATGAGAAGTAAGGTTAACGGTGAGGTGCATTTGCCTTATACAAGCCTTCATGAATTGATCAACTATAATATTCTTAGCCAAGAACTATTGTAAAGATAGCCTTTAGTCTGAATTTGCCTTTTTCTGTGCAGCTGTATCTGAACATAAAACATGAGATCAGAAGTATATTGAATTTCAGCTATAATTAAGAATTTAGTACGCAAAAATCAGAGCTAGGCTATCACATTTTGTACGACCGCCTGTGTTTGAATATCTTGAAACAAAACTGAATCTCTGTGAAGTAAAACTGAAATGGACTCCTGGGCGCAGCGCTGCCCAAAGATGTGTGAAGGTCTGGTGGACACACTGGAGAGGCACCTGCTAAGGAGCAATGTCCCGCCATCTTCTGGGAAAATCTCTTGGAGCTCTCAGTCAGTTCATGAGCTGTGACTGAGATCCCAAAATCTGAGCTGGCACGGCAAAGCCATTGGAGTTTGGTAGCTGGTGATGTTTTTCTGCAGCTGGAAAGCTGTACTGACAGGGTTGCTCATGGTGTTTGTTGCAGGATGCTTGGCTCGGATGTGATTCCATTACCCCATATTTACGGAGCCCGAATCAAAGGCGTTGAAGTGTTCTGCCCTCTGGACCCACCTCCTCCTTACGAAGCTGTGTGGAGCCAGAACAGCTCTGAGCAGGTAGGGTCCACTGGAATTTAAAGTGTAACGTGTTTTTTTTCCACTGTAAAGGTAAAGTTGCACTGAGGGATGGTAAACATATGTCAGGTATCTTTCCATTTCAGAGTCACAGGAGAATGTTTCGTTATAAATGTGGCTTGCTGTGAATTTCACTGAAGATTTTAATTAGTCACCTGCCTTCAGAGTTGAAAGTTTTCTCCGATTGGAAAACTGTGTCCAAGCGTGGGAGAAGCAGTAAAATACACTATGGCTATTCTAGAAGACCCCAGTGCTTCTTCATTTCTTTACTTCCCTATTGCATCTGTACTCCTCCCATGTGGGACTAGGTCAGCGTTTTGCCATGATCCCTTTTCAGAAGACAGGTGCATTTTTCCAGAAAATACTCGGCAGGATAAAATTGGCTGACCTGGATGATGAACATTAGTTTTAGACAGTCTCTAGTCTTGGTTTTACAGTGGAATTAAACACATATCGCGTAGTCACTTGTCCTGGTTTGAGGTAGAACAGAACCAATTTTCAGTAATTTTACTTTTCAGCTAAGCCTCTTCAACCGATAATATGCTGCACTCTCTGAAATTAGCAGCATATTTTTCAGGCGGTGTCTGCTACCAGAGTGATAAGGTCTGATGTTTACAGTGAATGCCAAGGAACGGTATGCAGAGAGGCTCCTGCTTATACTTACTGCTATAACCCTGTTGGAGGGTCGGAAGCAGAAGAGCGTAGAAGGGTCCCACCTGTGAGGAGGAACAGCCAGGACAGGGGACCCAGAACTGACCAACAGGGTATTCCATCCCATCTGCCCCATGCTCGGTGTAAAAGCTGAGGGATCAAAGAGTCAGCCTCTTTCTTTGATGGCTGGCGTCCAAGGAGGACTCTGTCCATCTGCCTCTGGTCTGTGTGTTCCTGAATCCAGTTCCTGAGTTCAGTTCCCATCTGGGACTTTCCCAGTGCCTGCTAGTGATGTGATCATCATCCTGGGAGCCCGATATTGATTTTGTATATATTTCCTTATCATCTTATTATTGTCATTTCTTTTTATTACTGATATTTCATAAAAGTAGTTTAGTTTATTTTTAACCTGTAAGTCTCTCGTATTCTTTCTCCCTTCTCTGGGGAGAGAGGTTAAAGAGACTGTTGTTCATTTTAGTGGCCAGCGCAGCCCAAACCGTGCAGTTAAGCAAAAGCGTTCGCTTTCTAAGGTGGATGTTGCAGTTCTTAGAAAGTCTCAGAAGAGAGATGGTGACTCGTGATTTTTCAACTTTTCTATTTTGTTCCAGGAAGATGCACTACAAATAAATGTGGTGGAAGTCGTTGATTCGGGGGAAGTGAGTGACAGGCAGGCCTCCCAAGGTAAGAAATACATTTTAAAATTTGTTCTAGAACAGTTCTACCCAAGCCACGTGACTTAATGTAGCAGCAGCATTATTATTTCTTTGAAAGATGGCCACCGTATTGCAAGCCAGAGATGCAGGATCGTGATTGGTTTGGGCAGTAGGAGCAGGGATCAATGTTTAAAATATATAAAAAGTTGCCTGCTCTTAAGATAGAAAAAGAAGATATATTTCCTCCTTACTAATCTACAGGTTAGTTGTCCACTCTACGTCCGTACATTTTAAGAAACAGCGTCCAGCTCCAGTGCTTCCATTTGTTTTGCATACATGATGGTGCCTGTTGACATTTTGTTGCTGATGAAAATAGGAAAAGGATAAAATAGTGCTGTACTTTGTTGAGCTAAATGTAGGAATTGCTCTATTACTCAGCCTGCACCAAAAGAATTACTGAATAGTTTCTGCATACTGGTACGGGACGTAGCTGGGCTACGGATAGAGGCCACATCAAGCTTTGCTCAGCGTTGTTTTAGAAAACTATGGAAATGGTTCCAAGTTGTTTTCATCCTGATCTTTACTGTGGTTTTTGCTTGTGGTTAAACATTATTGGCTCCCAGATAGGTCACCGGCAGCTTTTCCGGTACAGCCCTGGTGAAAATCTGTTCTGCTCTTCATTTGAACTTGCCATTATGGGGCAGATTGTCTTTTGTGCAGCAGATGGCTGTGTGCCTCTCTGTGCACCGTTCACACCAGACAGAGAGTAAAGACACTGAGGCAGGGGGTGAGGAGAGGAAGACCCAAATCTATTATTTGACTGTGGATGCTCTTCTGCCAACCTACTTCTCAAGCTATAAGGAAACTTTGGTGTGAAGTTTATCAGCTGAAATTGTCATTCCTAAGTGGTGGCAGGGAAAAAAAATATATTTACATTAAACCATCCTTTAATCAAATAACAAGTCTTTCAAAGTTCCCTTAAACTCCAGCAGGCTGCCTGAAACCTCTGAAAACAAGCACTTAAATGCTTCTGATATCTCATTGCTTATGATAGCCAAAAACAAATTCAGAAGAGTTGAAGCAAAAAAGTCTAATTCTCAAGGACTTCATATTCCTAGAACTGCTGTTGCTTTCCCTGGGCACTTTGAGCACAAATGAAAATAAGATATCAAACATAAGGCTGTACCATGGTGACTGCTTAAAGTTGTGAGAATGGAAAACAGGAAAGGAATACTATAGAAAATGCAACTGTTGTGAAGGAGAGTCAGGAAAGTTTTGGTCGTGTTTTTTGTGTTTTGTTTTGTTGTTTTTTTTAAAGCCACGATGAGGCATTGTGTGAGGTTTTGTTTGCATTAAAAAACTTCCTTTGCAAACAAGCAGACCTGAGCACATGTGGTCATGTGGTAAATTGTGCCCTCCTTTTGAACTGATTTGTCCATCTATTTTTTAAAATATATCTCTCTTTTTTTTTACTTTTTTTTTTTTTTTTTAAATAAAAAGGCCTGTAAAGAGACATTTACATCTCAGCCTGGCTGATAAATTCAGATAAAGAAGAAAGCGAGCATCTCAATGAAGGAAATTAACACTGCTTCTTCTAGATGCTAAGGCTTCCTAGGGGCAATGAATTTGAGAAAAGGAAATACGCTGAGCAGTATCTCTTAATTTATTTATGTCTGGGGAGGTGTACTGGGTCTGCCTGGCATGGAGTTCCTTTTCTTCATAGCAGCCCATATGGTGCTGGTTTGGAATTGTCACCGAAACAGTTTTCATAACACAGGAATGTTTTCTCTCTTGCTGAGCAGCACTTGGGCAGCACTGAGCCTTGCTCCATCTCCATCTCTGCCCCTCACAGCCCGTGGGCTGGGAGGGAGGGGACACAGTTGAGACAGCTGACCCCAACGGGCCCAAGGGATGTCCCGTGCCTTGCAATGTCATGCTCAGCAACATGGGCTTGGGGAGAGTTTTCCAGGGCTGCCATTGCTCAGGGACTGGCTGGGCATCAGTCAGCTGGTGGTGAGCAATTGCTTTTGCATCACTATTTTATTTTTTCTTCTTCTTTGGTTTGTTTTGTTCCCCCTCCCCCTGTTCCCCCCTGCATTAAACTGTCTTTATATCAACCCGTGAGTCCTCTCACTTTTGCCCTTCCAGTTCTCCTCCCCATCCTGCTGAGAGGGAGTGAGCGAGCACTAAACCACAGCAGGAGGGACATACAAAATGAGGGGGTGTGTTGGAATCACAGCCCACCACAGTAGAGCCACTGCATGGGCTGACTCAAGCGAGGCAGACTAACAGTCTATAAATAAAAGCTGAACTTTCGGTTTATGCTGGTAGTCTGCTCTGCCAGGGCATTTGTGTATGGTGCCATGATTCCCCTGGCACCGTCAGGACTGATCAGCCAAGTGTAGCTCCCGGTGGAAGTTAAAGCTGTGCACTGCTCTCCGCCAGCAGAACATGGGGAGTCCTGGCTGCAGGAGGAGCTTTAAGCTTCTCTGGGATAGCCAAAATGGTTTCACTGATTTCAAAAGCATTCCTGTCATGCAAAACGGGACTTTCCTTGCCCGCTGTAGTAGGAAGACATGCAACCTTCTACTGATGTCAGGGGATGCATGGCAGTGGCTCTGTATCACCACATACTAGGTATATCCATTTCCAGTACACAGCAGCTTAAGCCAGTTATCTCTCTGATGTCTGAAACACTAATAGTATGAAGAATTATCATAAGATCATAGAATGGTTTGGGTTGGAAGGGACCTTAAATATCATGGAGTTCCAACCCCCCTGCCCTGGGCAGGGACACCTCCCACCAGACCAGGTTGCTCAAAGCCCCATCCAGCCTGGCCTTGAACCCCTCCAGGGATGGGGCCTCCACAGCTTCTCTGGGCAACCTGTTCCAGTGCCTCGCCACCCTCACACTGAAGAATTTCTGCCTAGTATCTAAATCTCTCTTTAATCCTGCCTGATTCTCGGCCTGTCATGCTTCGTTGCTGGGTCCAACCTCCTGACTTGCCAGGCTGCTCTCTGCTGTGTCACCGGTTCTTCTCTTTAGAGATTCTAGGTTGCATTTGTGTAGGAGATCATATACTCAACAGGTACATAGCATCCAAGCCTTAATTTTCTCAAATGCTCCAGTCACTGACACATTTCTGTTATAGCAGCAGCAGGGACATTTGCCATGCTTTGAGTAGGAGACTGTTTATCATAATTTGGTGTTTCGCTCTTGCATAAGCAAGAACATTGTTTCCTGTAGTATACCCAGTACCATCAGATGGGAGGTACAGAATCAGCCATGGTGAGAGATACATAGCTTCATCCTGTCTTGTTAACTAAAAGACAGCTGTGGGAATCACAGCATATAATTTCACCCTAAGGAAAAGGAGAAATGTTGATTAATTGGAAAGATGAAACACATCACAAGAATTCAGTAAAATCTTTATTTTAATAAAGAACCTGATGAAACAAGATCTTTAATTTCCTTATAGGGCCTGCTGACTGATTTATGAGCTACCTAATTGAAAACTGTAACTGACCTCCATGGCCATATGCTGTCATTTCTTGGTACATCTGCTTATATGCAGAAGGATTTCAGGCTCTATGAGATTTGGTTTTCGCTCCGAGAAAGCTGTAGATCCCTTTTCTCTGATCAGTTAGTTTAAAGCTAAGTTTGTACTAGGCAAAGCTGAATTTTTATTGTGGGTTGTTTTTTTTTTTTTGCTACTCCAGTTGAATAAGGCTGAGCAGGCTTCTGCAAATGTTTAAGCAGGCTTTAGACCAGCGTTCCTGGGGAATGTGGGCATACGCACACATATGTGCACCTCTGACTGCTTTTCCTGTATTCTAACTGCTTTTCTTTCACCTTTACTGTTCCTCATTATTCAGGTGAAGAAATTCCTGAGTCTTCCAGCAGAGTGAGCCTTTCACCCCCAGATGCAAGCCCGGTGCCTGCAGAAGGAGCGTGCAGGAGAGCCTTCAGTCCTTTGCGGAAACGGTCTAAAAGTGACCCTGCGCTGCACAGCCATTTGCTTCAAGGTGAATTGATTTTTCTTTGTCAATGCTCATCGAATGAGCCCTTAAAAGAACATTTGTCAGAAGGTTAGTACCTTGAACCTAGTACCTGCAGAAATCAGCTGCTGTCTCCCAACAGACTACCCACGTTAGAGCAAACAGTTCGTGCTTTGCCAAATGTTCTCCCCCCCCCCCATACTTTGGTCTTGCTGCATTTCAGCCTTTCCTGTCTTGAAAAAGGGTCCATATCAAGACATTGCTGGTTTCAGGAGGAGGGAGAGATGGTGGAAGATGAGGAGGAGGGACCACATAAGATT
Source organism: Calidris pygmaea (assembly GCA_003697955.1). Taxonomy (NCBI): domain Eukaryota; kingdom Metazoa; phylum Chordata; class Aves; order Charadriiformes; family Scolopacidae; genus Calidris; species Calidris pygmaea. The sequence continues at coordinate 4,394,799 of QJSC01024120.1, forward strand.
TCTTTGTGTATTCATGCACTGGCATCTAAAAGCTTGCAAGGGCAGTTGTCAGTGTGAGCAATTTAAAGCAAAATTAGCTTGGGTGTTTGATATTAGCCTATAACTTTACACCCCTATTCTACCTCCTTATAGCGTCAAAAAACCCAAAACGTCAATACAAGGAAACCCCAGAGTGGAGAGCTGAAGTCCGTCGAGCTACTTTGATGTCAGTGATCTAATTCAGTTGCTATGGGAAAAGTGCTAGTGTGGCTGCAGAGTCCTTGATTCTGTTGACTGTCTTAAAAATTCACTAGTCGAGAGTCTTGCCTTTTTTATTAAAGCATATGGTATATAGTAGCTGCTGATACCTACTAGCACTCACAAAATGTAAGAGGGGAGGGGACATGTTAGTAACAACCACTTATTTTGAATAAAGGGAGCCTGTCAGTCTGCATTACGCTTACTATTTTGTGGAATGTTTTTATGTCTCTGCTACATCATGTGTTTTCTCTTTTCCTCCTACCAATTTCCACCGCAGCACCCCGGAGAATCTGCTGCTGAAGCAATAGTTACATGACACAGAGCCTACTCGTAGCTGTGAGAGTGGAGCAGAGCGTTTCTGCTGTAGACTCCATCAGTCAGAAGCATTTGGCTGCTCTAGGCTGGATGTAGCTGAGGTTGGGTCTGCTCAGAACTACACCTGAGAGTTAAATGCATGAGAGTGCTGCAGAAAGGGAACTCGGCTGCACCAGAACAGCAGAAGTTGCCTCAAGTTGGAGAGGGGCTCTTTATCAGGAAGTGTAGGGATAGGACAAGGGGTAATGGTTTTAAAATGAAAGAGGGGAGATTTAGATTAGGTATCAGGATGAAATTCTTTACAGTGAGGGTCTTGAGACACTGGAACAGGTTGCCCAGGGAGGTTGTGGATGCCCCATCCCTGGAGGGGTTCAAGGCCAGGTTGGATGGGGCTTTGAGCAACCTGCTCTGGTGGGAGGTGTCCCTGCCCATGGCAGGGGGGTTGGAACTCCATGATCTTTAAGGTCCCTTCCAACCCAAACCATTCTAGGATTCTAATTAGGTAGTGCTCTTCTTGCTGGAAGGTTTTGGCTCTCCTCCTGGTATTGTGTTTGGCATAAAGCCAGCATTAACGTGCTTCTTGAACAACCTGTAGGTGCTGTTATTTATTTATCTATTTATTTATTAGCAGGGCCAAAAAGTGATGATTATTTAGGCCAAAGGCAGTGGAATTGGTTCCCTGCTGCCCCTTTTTTAGTCCTTGCAAGGTAATTTTGAATGGTTTGTTGGGTTGGTTGGTTGGTTGGGATTCACTTCATTTAATTTCCAGTTTGTATTATTACTAGCTTCCTACTTGACAAGCAATTATTTTCTAATATTTTGTGACTAGCCGAAAGTTACAAAAAGTTTAGGAGAGCTCATAAAAGCTGTCAAGCTTCGCTTAGCCAGCCTTGTACAGCTGGCTGTTAACATTGAACACTCCATGCTCGTTTCGGGTCTATTCAGAACAGAAGCAAAAGGGCAAGGAACCGACCGTACACTAAATGGCAAACAGCCTTCCCAGAAACGTCCCACCAGACCCTTTGGCATGTGATCTGTACTCAGCCGTAGCTCTGTGCTGCTTTGTGTTACAGGCAAATCCAATACAGTGCCATCCTTGCGAGCCACCCTGACCGTGCCAGGCTGTCGGGTCTTACACGGTTAAACTCTGCGCCGCGTCAGGGCTGGAATCTCAGGGGGTACTTGTTGAACAGTCCCGTGAACCGAGTGGATTGTTTGCTTTGCTTGACCTTTGTCTTCAGGGGCCGTGCTCAGCTGTGAAGCTGCAACGCAGACTGAGGTGAGCCCGCAGCTCTGCGCCGTCACCTTGCGGAAGAACGGGAGGGCAAGAGCTTTGAGGGGGAGACCCCGGTCTTTGATAGACTACAAGTCTTACACAGACACCAGACGGCTTGTGGCGTGGATCCTGGAGCAGTCCTCCTGCAGCATGAGCCCTGACATACACGAACTGGTGGAAAACATCAAGTCTGTTTTAAAATCGGATGAGAAACATATGGCGGAAGCTATCACCAGTGCCACCTTCCTTGAGCAGGTAGTTTTATTGCTTGTATTTATCAGGTGATGTGGAAACCCAGGCTGGCCTTGGTGTGGGAGTATAGGTTTAGCATTTGCCACTCTGTGTATCAAAGTTTCTGGACCCAAATAACTTCTTTTGGTACGTCGGTTTTATTTAGCGAGCGTGCGAGAGGCTGTGTAGCTGTGATGTCTCTTGCTCTGTCAACCACACAGCCAGGAAGGTTTTCAGAAGACTGAATATATGTGTCTTTAAAAGCTGAAGGAGGTGGTCTTCTGCAGTAGAATCATGAACTGTAAATAACATGACAGTGTTTTATACTGAGCATGGCAGGGGAGAGGGAAGAGATTTATAAAGCATTTGCATATAAAGTGGAAGGAATGAAGGCTGACAAGAAGAAACTTTTTGTAATTGGCTCCCATGATAAAAATAAGACCTAGTGCTAAAGGGAAAAAAAAAAAAGGAGAAAGTAGAAAATATGTTCTTACATTAAAGGAATGAATATTCAGAAGTTTCAGACATAATAGATTTCATTGAACAAATGTTTTGGTAGCTTACAGACCATTTGGCTAGATGAGTTGATTCATGCACGGTACAAGTGATTTGCTACGACAACCGGTTTTGGTTTGAGTTCTCACACAAAACACATCAAAGATTTTAATTAGGCTCTGCAGATAAAGTGAGATTTCCCACCGCAGCCTAGAGGCAACAAAAGCCTCAACAAATCTGACAGAAAGAGATGAAAAAAAAAAATTCCTTATGAGAATTTAATTTTTCATACTGGCCTGAAGCTTATTACAGTCTAGTGGCTTCTGCAGGAAGCAGTATCTAGATTCTGCTAGATTCTACCTAGATTCAGGTATCTAAGCTGTACCTGACAGGCCATGGTTTGGGGTGAGCTAACTCTTGTGCAGCTTAGAATAAAAACACCAAAAAAATACCCAACACTCATTTTCTCAATTGAGATTGTTTTTCCTATGCCTCCTTGACAAATAGCAATTTTAGCCTCAGCACTATTCCTAGTTGGGTACAAAACTATTGTAATGGAACAAGAGCCTGAAAAAAAAATCTGATTTACTTTTTTTTTTTTTTTTTACTCCCTTTTATAGGTGATGACACCTGCCCAGCAAGCCACATCATCGAGGGCCCCTGTGTTACCTTTCAGGCGGCGTCCTGGATTGCTGCACCGGGAGAGCTGTGGTGACCTGAGTACTTTCACCACAGATGAGAATGAGCTACCAGAGAGGAGGATCCAGAGAGCAGAGCACGAACGGCCCCACAGTCTTATTGGTGTTGTCAGGGAGACTGTACTTTGAGATGGTTTCTGCCTTTCTTTGAGCTGTTTTCTGTTTGTTCCTCAGTAGGGCACTTCTGTCAGCCGTAGATGCTGCGCAGGAACATCGTCTCTGACCTGGGGATGGATGAGTGTGCCGATAATCCATTTATTTTTTTTTAATACCCTCATGCTCGGACTCCTGAGGGGAAGCTTGTTCCAAAAGCCCGTGAAGCCGCTTGCAAGCTGGCCTGCATTGGGCTGCTCCGGTGCGACTGCTCTGTTTGTGGTGCTGTACTGAGCATTTGCCTCTCCGTAGCCCCTCACCACTTCGGGTGGATTTGTTTTTTTTTAACTCAACTCACAAGAGAGAGGGCAGAATGGCTTTACCAGGGTGAGGCAAGGACAGTTCTTGCATGTGTGCACTTTGTATCTCACTGGAGAACAGGGCCAGTGCCAATGCCTGTGTTCATCTGGTGTGTGTTACTGTAGCTCCACGATATTTTTTTTTTCTTTCTTTTTTTTTTTTTTTTTTGGTGTTTTTTTGCTGGCACATAACAAGCACCTCTACTAGGAAGTAAATTGCTATGTGCCAGCTGACATCCATGCTGGAAGCATGTATGCAGCCATCTCACATCCTCTTCAGACGTGCAGGTGACTACCTAACACTTTGTGTTTGTGGCTAGGATGGCTAAGTATTCCTGCTGCTATTTTAATGATAAAGCTTCATTTAAAAACTATTAAACGGCCTTCCCACTGAAAACCAAAAAGCTTTAAAGGGAATTTTAATTAAGCTTGTTCAGAAGTTGAAACTGTGCGGTGTGGTTTGACTCTAGTACTAAAGATGATAACTTGAATAATAAAAATGCTTATCCTTGCACTGGATTTGCTGCTTTGTTTTTCCTGTCTAGTAGAGGAAATACATTAGGGGTATTGAGTTTGCTGGAGCACTGGCCTATTGGTACATCTTGCTCCCAAAGTAAGAACACAGCGAGTAAAAACTGAGGTGGTTTGTCTTGGAGGAGAAGGGAAACACCACAGGAACACACCGCTTTGTAACGCTTGCTTTTAAGGCCGCTCTGTTCCATATTTTGCAATTCCATCACATTTAAAACTCAGTATTAGCTTCCTTTTCCCAGTTTTTCATTGCCTCTACAAAACTAGATTGTGGAAGAGGAAAACCCTGTGCACCCCATCAGTGCGAACTGTGCTCACAGTAGCTTTTGGCAGCTCTTACTTTGCTGTCACACTCTGTGTGTAAGCTCCCTGCAGCCTCACGGGGAGAAAAGTCTGGATGCAGCACAAGCTTGTGGTTCAGAAGACTTGATCACAACTCAGTTAATTGGCACGTTATCCCAGCGGAAGGGGACTAGCCTGAGCTAAAGTTACCAGACCTTGGGCAGTGCTTCAAAAGGCAGGTACATGTTTCAGGTAACGGGAGAGAGAAAATCTGATTTCAGTAAATTACCTGCTTTCCATAGCTCTTAATTTCTAATTGACCAAGTAATTACTCCAGGACAAGTGCCACAATTATTTATAAAACCTATCAATCAAGTTGTTACCCAGGTAAGGTGTTCCCTTAGTTACCTGCACAGACCATGACCTGTTTTTCAGCTGGTCATGCTTTAACAGAGACGAAGAGAAACAACGGGGCAACAGAAGCTGTTCTACCAGAGGGAAAGATTTAAACAAACAAAGAAAAAAAAAAAAGTACTGGGAGCTGTCAAATTTTCTGACCAATACTCAGTTTTCGATTACCACAGGCTTCCCTAGGAGGCGTGTTCCCGGCCGCAGAGGAGTGTTTCAGAGAGCTGACAGCCAGGCCTGTGCCTGGGGCACGCTGTGGGTAACCAGCCTCGCTTCACGTGCAGGGTACACACGAAGCTGAGGCACTTGTGTCTCCAGGTACCTCCTGTAACGCACCCGCAGCTTTTGTAGCTGAACCGCTGCGTGGAAAAATCCGGGATTCCTGTATTTCTTGGAGGTGAGCCTGAGCACCGGAGCAGGCTGGTGCCTGCAGCCAGGCTGTGCTCTGTTCTGCACCCGTGACTTGCCAACCCGACTGGCCACGGGCTGCCCCACTGCTGACTGCAGGGATTATCCCCACTTTGGAACTCTGCTTTGGCCACTAGCGCCCGGCCCCGTCAGTCACCGCAGCCCACGCCGCGCCGTGGCTGCCACCCGTCTACAGCCCCTCGCTGACCCTGCCTCACCCAGCAGGAGAGAGGAAGCGACGTTCTAGATGGGAAGCAGTTACACTGCAAAACAAATACTGCCCTCGCAAACCGAGTGGTTTTCTGAGGTACCAGTTAAGTTTCTCTGCAAGTATTGGAACAATAACATTGCAAGTTTAAAAAAAAAAAAATCAAAAAAGTTACCCGTATATCCAAACAGTGTAGCAACTTATAATTTAACTATCTTTCAGCATGAGAGACAGAGTCATAGAATCCTAGAATGGTTTGGGTTGGAAGGGACCTTCAAGATCATGGAGTTCCAGGTCCCTGCCGTGGGCAGGGACACCTCCCACCAGACCAGGTTGCTCAAAGCGCCATCCAGCCTGGCCTTCAACACCTCCAGGGATGGGGCATCCACAGCTTCTCTGGGCAACCTGTTCCAGTGTCTCATCACCCCCATTGAGAAAAATTTCTTTCTAGTATCTAATCTATACATCTACTGGCAGTACCACAGCCAGTTTCTTCATCATAATTTGAATCTCAGCCAGACATAATGTAAAGGACACTTACTACACTCAATGCTATTTAAACACATTTAAAACATGCAAAGATTTCAAGAGCTACAAGGTGTCTAGCAGCTAACCGTAATCACCACAGTTCCAGCGAGACTGCAGCCCTTGGCAGCAGCAGAACAATTTTCATTTCCTAAAGTGTTTTTTATCCCATAAGGAAAAGTTTAGGCAAATCTCTTTCACCAGAACCAGTCTCCCACCAGCAGATTTTTTTTTTTTAAAAAAACCCCAACCTACCAGCTCTATAAGCTATCATACATTCGAAAGACAAACTTCTCATGCCCCTTCCATTTGCAAAAGGCCGTCTCGCTTCTTGCCCAGGCAGTCTTCAGAACTAATGAAAAAGTCTCCATCAACAGCAGTCTCTCAAATAGTGGTGCCTTCTCACCCAGTGGAAACACCCCCAGTTAGAGCAAGGGGAATGTATTAGTGGATGAGATGCTGCCGCCTTAGTCCCTCTTAACTCCTCATTCTAAAAAGGTGGGGAGGGGGGAGCCCAAAACTGAGTGCAACCTGTCATACTGTCTCTCCCTACTGCCACCAGGGTACATCTCCTGCACTTCATGGCCCTGCTTGAGGATGTCTTTCTGGGGAAGGCGCAGTGTGTGCAACTCCTCACCCAGGGGGAAAGTCCACTGAAGCCATGGAAGACGCTCCGTGGGATGGAGGAGGGAGGAAGGGCAGAGTACATGCAGGCTGCGGCTGGGTAAAGATGGTAGGAAGAAGCATCAGGGGGTAAGTGGATGGTTATCAGAAGGCTAAGCATGAAAGATGGACTTAAAGTGGAGAATAATTGTAGCTGGTTTCAGTTTACTTCTCTGAAAGTCGTTCTTAGTCTTTCTCCCTACCCTACCTGCACACAGAAATGTCAGGGCGGCACAAGCCAGTTGCTTAGAGTCCGGGAGACATTCTTCTGCCATCTTAATTTGCTCATTGGTAAAATCATCCAGTGGGGAAAAATTCTGCATGAAATTGCTGCTGAGAAAGTATGAGAATTAGCATAAATTATAGATACATTGCCTGGTGGAGCTGGAATACAAAACGCTTAAAATAGACACTGGGTTTCAAGGGAGGGGAGCAGTCATGCCAGGTGGTCAGTGGCAGAGAAAATGAGGGTATCTAAAACCACTGTACTGGAAAAGAAAAAAAACATCCCTTCTAGATTGTTTTACAGAAACAGAGATAGTTAGGATTGACACTTCTTACAGCAACAACCAACCTCTTTAAGAATGAGCCACTGCTTCCTGCCTGTATGTGCTGCAGTTAGCTACTTTGGGCTAGGTCTGAGAAGCATCCCTCTTAATCAGCAGGCTGTTAAAATTCTTTGGTTTCCCAAGGATTGCTGCTGCCCTCCCTCGGAAAAGTCAGCATGCAGATTCACAGATAATGATGTCCTTACCCATAATTCTGTTTGCTAAATGCATACGTACGCCTCATTCCTGTACACCAAGCTAATACTTCTGGTGTACATTCCTGTACACCAACATCTAATGGCTTCTCTAACGAGCCACGACTAGTATACACCCCTTCTGACCAACAGTCAGGCTTCCCTGCGGAGGCCAGTGAAATCCCTGTGCAGTGGCTGTCCCCTTGCCGGGAAGCCAGGAAGAAAATCTACCAGGATGCACATTCACAGTCCGGGCACTTTATGCCTTTTCTACCTTATTTGAAGTTACAGACCAGAAACGTTTTCTTGGCTCTGAAGTATGGCAACCTCTGCCCTTACGGAGCATGATTACACGCCATTCTTGCAGAGGCAGCTGTCAAAAGCAGTATCAAAGAACCTTGCAAATTATCAGTACTATGGTTTAAATTAAAAGCTCCAGTCGTAAAATGCAGACTTTCGGATACAAAGCCAGCTTTCAGTAAAAGCTGGTGTCCACAGTTCTAACACTACCCTTTACAAAATAAGGTTGTTAATTTGCAAACTGTAATTAACACACCAACTGTTTAAAAGAAGTTCTTTTTTGGCTCAGTGACCTTCTCACTTAATGGTAGGACATTACTCTTGCCTTACTGACAGCACCAAAAAACAGAACTCCAAAGCATATGTGTTTTGCACCAGGAAGTGCTAAATTGTTATCATCCCAGTAAGAAAGGCACTCGGACTCTGTAAAGTCACATTTAAAATGCTATTTATTAGAGCTCATGCTATAAAGAAAGAGGATAGTATAGATCATTTTATATCCCTTCTGATGCTGGTATCCCCAAGTTGTGTAGCATCAAACAGGCCTACAATCAGGGCGCAAGAAGTTGTGCAGATCCCATCCTTGGAAGGGTCAGCCCGTTTCGGTTCATTTGAGCTATTACAAGATCTTCTTAGAATAAAACAATTCCGTTCATCACTTCTACTGTCTAACACAGAGGATGCTCACGTGAGAACTTCTTGCTGCACTTCTAGATAATGGCAAGGATACACAAGTGGTGTCACCACCAGTACCAAATAGGAGCTCTCGGCAGGCTCCTCCCTTATAATCAAGCAGCAACATTTATGCTGTGGCCAAAGGACATCCCTGAAGGCCAGGGTGTACGAGCAGGACAGAGCAGGACAGCAGAGACCTGGGCCTGCTCAGGTTAACCAACACGTGGATCACCCACTCCTCCAGGCACAACGTTCCTCAGGGCAGGATCGCTCCTGCACTGAACTTTCATTTGTATCACAATTCCAGTCCTGTTCTCAGACACTGTCCGTCCCCACAGGGTGTCACCACAACTTCCTCAGCCTGCAAGGCTCCCCAGGGTGCTGGAACTGGGGTCTCCTCGTCCTCCCAGTGTGAATCCAAACCATTAAAACACCAGAGGTGAGAGCAAGAAAAATGTCCTCTGTGTAGACAGCAAATCTGTGACAGTTACATCTGTACTGCTAAAGGAAAAGCCAGGCTTAGGTTTATTCACTGAAGTGCAAAAACGTTGGTAATATTGAAATCAGAATGTAAAGCTTTAAAAAGAAAGTAATAAACAGGGTGGAAGGTGGCACGCCGGGAAGCACCGAAAGCAATTTCAGCCTGTGTGTTGCATCATTTACGCCACAGACTTCACAATTTCTCCAATCTATCATTTAAGCAAATAAGGTGAAAAGTTAAGAAATACTTCATTCTCTCATGTTGGCAGTATTTGTATTTCATGTTATGAATAGCCATCCAGTGGCTGAAGGCCCATTTTTAGTTTTCTTCTGAATCAGCTGTGGCCTATGTCTCAATTTCTGTAGTTTCAAAGCACTCACGACAACCTATGAAGCACAGAAAATCCAAGGAAACCTGACCTGAAGAGATGCTTTCTTTGTTGGCTCTTGCTGGTTGACTTTCAAATGCCATCATATTTCTCTTAATCAATCTCTCATTATACAAATATTTTTTAACCTTAGCACAGGCAATTCCAGGATTTATTCTAATGACAGACATATTACAATTCTACTTTTTATTTATTCAAATGATAGTAGGTCTTTAAGAGTGAACCATGCTGAATACCTTTGAAGAAAAATAATGGTTTCAGAAATCAGAGTAAGCGTAAAGAATTTGTAGCAAGGCCTCATTTATGAAAAAAGCATTTAAAGTTGCTCTGACAATGAAATATTTCTGTCACATAAAAGGCATCTTGAAACAACGTATTTTTGGAAGATGCAAACACGGTGACATTTCATATGGTGAAAACTGGCGTGCAACCTTAGATGAGGAATCAGCTTAATTTAGGAGCACTCATGCCATTTATTATCTGAAAATAATGCTATTTTAAAAATAAACTTAATAGCATTGGTTCACATCTGCAGAAACTCCAGACTAAGTGGCAAAAGAGAAGTTCAGACAACTTCCAAGAATGCACGCATTCAGTACTGGCAAGCCAACCCTTAGATCGGTATGAGCAAACTCTCAGCCTTGTCTGAGGTATTTTTGTTTTGTATTTTATTGTTGCAAATCTTACAGACATTAGCGCTCTGTTAAATAAAGGAAGGTAGTAGCACAGTAAATACATCACAACAAAATAGCTGGCCAGAAACACCCCACCCCCAAAAAAAAGCCCACTCCTTTCCCCCTTGCCCTCCCCCCAAATCAAACCACTGCAGCTTCATTACAGAGGTCAAAGACCTGTGGCAAAAAACATCAGAGGAATTACATTCAGTAGATGTGCAGTATCAACATTCCAGGCTCACATATATTTATATATATATTTATATTTATATATAGAGATCATTAAATGTTTACAAAGAACAATATTGTTACAAATACAATACTATACTTTTCCCAACGCTTTACAATAATTTCTATTCATCCCCTTTACAGAACAACAGTACAACTTCATAGCCTAGGTACTGCGCTAAATATGTACAAGAGATCTCAACCACACTGTTGTTTTCAAAAACACATTTCATTTAGAAAACAAGGAAAGCAAGCAAATCTGGAAATCCCCATTGAGTATCAAATTCAAACAAGATTCCAAACAAATGTGTGAGACTTGCCAATAAAAAAAAAAATATGTAAGGGATGTTTCATCCTTAATGTAAACACTGAAGAATTAATTAGACTGTATGAAGCAGCAAGGATGAAAAAGAATTCAGGTCTGTCACCAAAGAAGGAATGTAAACCTGCAGTTTGTTCCTCTGAATCTGTTAAAAATTCACATATGTATTCTAATAAACTGCTGCAACAGTCTAGAGAACGGCCAGCTTTCCCTTTCAGCCTCCTTTTCCTTGAAACTCTTTCCCTTTACAAAGTATAATGGGATTGTTTATGAGAGTGTTATCAGAAGTGTGCACACACTGCTGACTTCCCAGTTTAGAAATCTGCCGCACACACTGTTAACTGGAAAACTTGGGATTTTTGCTAGACTTTGATCCTGCAAGCGTTCACTTGCTTAATGTTAAGCACCTATTTACCATGAACTGTTCAAGCACCCAGGTGCCATTACCTTCACAGAATCTTGGCTGCAAGACTCTTTGAGAAACAGTTGTTTCACCTCTAAATACATTTGCATGTTCGGGTCTTCACCATTTCCCAGTGAAGTGAGTTAAAGACCCAACCGCATGAGCTGGACAGAACCACAGAAACAAGTGAAACTGAGAGCTTAAACACAGCAGGAACCAGAAGCATGATAACTGTGTCTTCAAGAGTTCACTAAGTTTCCTCAGGCAATTTATGGAAAGGCTGCACTGTATATAATCTTCTAAATTGTACATGGTTATGTACTGTATTTACATATATTACTATGTATATGGAAAGTTCTGGAAAAAAAAGTTCAAATGATCATAAAGCAGATGTCCACAGTTAAACAACATACTCACAATTCATTCACTATCTAGTTGCATCAGTCAGGTAGCAGAGGTAAGTACTGACCTGGAATACTAACACCGCTTTCTTGTGCAATCCGCTATTCTGGAGATTGGGATTAAATAATATAACAACAAGAACTGCAGTAAAATCAAGTCATCATACATTAATCTCAACACTAAAACATATTCACTTACTACAATAGTTTATGCACCACTTCATTATCTCCCTTAAATATTTACTGCCCACTGAAATACAGAGTTTATTCTCTACCTCTGATCCATCCATGGATACCCATGATTTCTGAAAGCCAAAAATGGACCTCTGGCAAGAGAGCACCACGGCTCTCAGCAGTGTTTGTACTCGGTGTGCATATGCACGTACACACACGGACACGCACTTCCACGCATCTCTGTAGTAATGTCTAGGTATCGCTACTGGACTGCAAACAACGGTTAAATTGCACAATCCACCCCACAATAATTGAGAAACGAGTGACTATGACCAATGGTATATTTGCAAAGCAGAAGTGGTGTGTGGCTCTGTGTGGCGTGCTCTTGTTTTCATCTCACTGAGCCTTTCTATCTCAATAAAACACAGCAGAAACTGCTTCTTTAAAAGAAATCAACATGTTCGCCTGGACTAAACGCATGGTTCAATTTCAGCATGAACACCAGTATAAAGTCCTGGTAAAAAAATAACTACAGAGAATGGAGAATTTTCCTCTCCCTAGGAAGAAAAGACATTGCTTCTTTTTTTAATTTTATTTTTCCTCTTAAAAAAAGATTCAACTTAACTGTTTTATCCCCTTTTGCCTCTAGCATGCAAGTTAGAGGCGAATCAAATCCTAGATTTCATACATCCCTGCAGTTTATCATCTTCATACAGTGCATATAGTACACGCATATCTCCTTTAAGTGCCATACATATGGAAAAAATCACAAGTTAAATTATATAACAAAATAAATAAGTTTATTCCCACCTCATCTCTTCCACTGTTATCTATATCATAAACTAAAGAGAAAGTCAACAAAATTAGACAGGTCTTTGGAAAAAAATATGTGTTAAAACTGGCTCAGAGAACAAAATTACTTAGAATAGTCTGCAGATCTCTTATATTCAAACTTCATAAATAGCAAGCACAGTCTTAAAAATGTCTATATACACTGGCACACATGGCTGTGCGCACCAAATTCAGAATTAAGAGCCTAGAAAAAGTGTAGCTATTCAGGAAAGCCCCTCACTATTTCTATTGTAGGTATTTAAAGATCCCCCCCACTCCTTTAACCTCTAAAATAGGCAAGGGACTATAAAAGACATGTTGCATTTAAAAACAAAGCAGAAGAAAACAAAGAGTTAGAAAACCGGGGTCAGAGCTGGGGAGACAGCTGTAAAAAATGCCTCCCAAATTACTTAGTGTGAGTAATGCAAGCGTAACATGTTTCTGCAACTCACGGAGTACCTTTTGGGGTCCTACTATCATGAAGAACTGATGACAGAGGGGCATTAAAACGTGTGTGTTTGGGCACTTCATTTTACAACAGCAGCATTTACTGAATCTTCATAAGCAGGTAATTCTTCTTGAGGGCAAAACTCTCCTTTCGGTATCTATTTTCCCCACAGACATAAACCTTTAATACTGAGCTCAATGCCTGTGGGAAAACAGGGCAAGAAAGGCAAAGTCACATGCAAGGATATCCAAGATAACACTCTGCACCCTATACTTTTATCTGCTTGGCAAAGACTTCTTTCATTCAGCAACATTTAATTTACTCAAATTTACTATAATTTGTCAAATTATAGCCACAAAAATAAAACTGATTATGTAGTATGAAGCAGAGTTAATCTTCTCTGTGAATCCTGCTGTGAACAATGCTGCTGTTATTTTCCTGGTTTGCATGTGGAACTGCATGAAGTTCGCTTGTAAAAAGATGCAACCAAAACAGTCCCACAGATATATATAACCCCTTCCCAAAATACAGAAAAATGGTGGAGAGAAGAGGAAAAAGGGAGAGAGAAGAGAGACAGTGTGTTTGTGCCTGTGAAGGAGAGAGAGAGAGAGGGAAAGAAATGTCTCTGCAGACACAGAAATGCAGCACTAAAGAGACAAGCACTAATGAGGAAAAACATCCTCCATGCACATTGTGATGGTGAGGTGTCAGCTTTAGATGTAAACTGGTTGCTCTTGTGCAGTCAACAGTCTGTACATGGCAGCTGGCATAGTCTTCATATGAATCTAAAGGAAATACAACAAGTTAATCAATATTCCAAATGTGCATACTACAACACAGCATTGGTGAAGAAATTACCTAAGGTCATACAGGACAGAAGGGAAAGGTAAAACCTGAGAGTTTTCATGCCCTTATTAAATTATTGCAGGTGGTGATACTATGAAGCAGTATGTTTAGTATCAATGAACCATCTAAGGTTGTGGACACTTCATCTTTTCAGATTAGGGCTCTTCTAAAACATAGAAAAACTATGGGTAAATAATAAAAGAAATGGCGTGCTGGCTTGCTCTCTCTTCCATTTTATAGATTTGGATACCAACAGGCCAATAGAGGTAGAATCACAGAATTATGGAACAGTTTGAGTTCAAAGGGACCTTTGAAGATCATCTAGTCCAACCCCACTGCTGCAGGAAGGACATGTTTCACTAGATTAGGTTGCTCAAAGCCCTGTCCAACCTGACCTTGAACACTTCCAGGGATGGGACATCCTCAGCTCCTCTGGGCAACCTGTTCCAGTCTCTCACCACCCTCATTGTAAAAACTTTCTTCCATAATGCCCAATCTAAATCTACCCTCTTTCATTTTAAAACTGTTGGCCCTTGTCCTGTCACTACAGGCCCTGGTAAAATGTCTCTCTCCGTCTTTCTTTACAAGGCTCCTTTATACAGGCAGCAGTAGGCAGCAATAAGATCTCCCCAGACTTGTCCCTTCTCCTGGCTGAACAACCCCAACTCTCTCAGGCTGTCCTCAAAGGAGAGGTGCTCCAGCCCTCTGAACATCTTTGTGGCCCTCTTCTGGTCCCACTTCAACAGGTCCATGTCTTTCGTGTGCTGGGGACCCCAGAGCTGGACGCAGTACTCCAGGTGGGGTCTCACCAGTGCAGAGTAGAAGGGCAGAATCACCTCTCTTGACCTGCTGCCACACTTCCTTTGTGTGGATACAGTTGGCTTTCTGGGCTGCAAGTGCACATTGCCGGCTCGTGCCCAGCTTTTTATCCACCAGTACTCCCAAGTCCTTCTCCATAAGGCTCTCACTCCATTCATCCCCCAGTCTGTACTGATGTTGGAGACTGCCCAGACCCAGGTGCAGAACCTTACACTTGACCTTGTTGAACTTCAGGAGGGTCACACAGGCTTTTCTTTCAAGACTGTCAAGGTCCTTCTAATGGCACCCCTTTCTTAAAGCTTATCAGCTGCACTACTGAGCATCCTCAAACTTGCTGCAGGTGTACTGGATCTCACCATCTATGTGCATTGATGAAGATATTAAAATCTATTGGTCCCAGTATGGTCCCTCAAGGGACACCACTCATTACTGCTTTTGTTTCTAAATGGTAACAGTGATAAACTATGTCATACTGTCTAGACACATTGCCTGCTCTTACCTCACCAACAGCATTTGAGAGAATGTGAACAATTTTCTCATGAGGTGTTGCTACAACACTCTGTCCATTGATTTCAATGATCCGATGGCCGACACGCACACCTCCTCGCTCTGCTATGCCTCCTCTCATAAGGCTACAGATCTGGAAGGGAAAGGACAAAATCATCAGGGCCTAGATAAGTAACAGAGGCTTTAGATTACTCATTTTTGACTATAAACTGTAAATCAGCATTTAAACACAGAGACTTGCAACAAATTCTAAAATGTAATCAATCACTGATTGAAAGTAAAATTTGTCAGTGACAAATAACTACTGGATTTTCTCTTCCAAGAGCAGAACAGTCAGAAAAGGCTGTTTGTGTCGTACGTCACATGTGCTGTGGCTTGGAAATTTAAGAGTGAATGAAGGACCACAGTTTTAACCGTGCAGATGCCTTACATCAGAATGCAGATGCCTTACAATAAAACAGGTCAAGGTCAGTCTTTTTCTTTTGAGATCATGCAATAGCTTGGTTAGAGCCATGAACAATGCAGATTCAAAACAGCCTCTGCTACACATTTTTGTTTCTCTAACCTAAGGCAGCTTTTCTGTTTCTTTGGCTGTCTCTAAAGTTGTGAAGTAGAGTCAAAGAAAAAAAATAACTGATCAACTCAGATTTTGTATCTTAGACTTAAAGCATATGCAAAGTCCTGTTTGCTGTAAGGGAGAAAATGGCAGCTTCCCTCTTCCCACACTGAAATTTACCCCCAAATGGATAAGTTTCATGTCCATTAAAGCTTAACCAGTGAGTGTGGAAGCTACTTACAATCCCATTCTGCACACTGAAGCCCAACTGATATCTGAGGTCCGGTCTCCTGATCAAGACTGTGGTTACTGGAGGACACCTAACTATGTTCAGTTTAACTCGGGCCTGGTTTTTCAAACCCTGTGGAAAGAAATCACCATGAAAAATGCTGGCAAAGATAGAGTGAAACATTTAACATAAGCATTGCGGGGGGGAAAAAAGTGTTAAAATTTTGACATGGGAACAGCCCTAAATAAACCGCTCTTTTTATGCATTGTAACAGAATCTTATCACTGAATGTCACACACAAACATTAGAATATTTAGTGAAATGAGTGACAAAATATCAAATTTTTCTTGCCAAGAAGCTGACACAGTTGTTTTAAGAACACTACCTTCCTGTTGGCAATTTCTTCATTTGATAACACAAATCATGTATAAAAAGAATAGTAAACAGGTCTATGCAGTTCACCAAAAAAGCCAATGACTGTGGATGAGAAATAAAATTTTAAGTAGCTAAGACAGTTACAAATAAGTGGTTTCCCTAATAGGATATATTAAATTCTGTCAAGCAAGCGGCAGGCCCTGCTCATATCATGCTTGTATAAGCAGTGCTCCTAATTTCCGTTCCTCCTACCTTCTAAATGAGTTCTATCACATTTGTCATAAGCTCTTTGCTACCAGAAGAAAATTGAAGGAGGAAAAGTTATTTTTACTTTGGTAAGGGTAGTAAAACACTGGAACAGATTACCCAGAGAGGTTGTGGAGTATCCAACCCTGGAGTTATTTAAACCCCAGTGAGCACAGTGCTAAGCAACCTACCCTACTTTGAACCAAAGTGTGGGTCAAAGTGTGGGTCTAGACCAGTTTCAGCAGTTACTGCCAGCCTCAGAGACTCTGTGTGTCTTCCTGAAAATCCAAATGTAAAAACGTAGATAACTGCAATCTGACCCCTTGTACAACTTCAAGTATTCAGAGCTCTTGGAGATTGTTAAGAGATTTTCCTGAAATGCTTCATTTACACAAAGGGTTAGCCATAAATAAATACATAAATAAAATCCATATCAAGAAAGAAATGCCTTATAAAGAATACAGCAACTTCCACCCTACTTACCAATTCCAGCACCTACTTTTGAATTCCTTTTTTACGTAAAATTGAAATCTGGGTCCCACTACAACTAACGGGTGTCTGACACTTACTTCAAAAGGTTAATTCTGAAAAATAACTCCTACTATAGCTAAGGTAACACACTGAGGTCTTGACATGCAGTTTACTGTGCTGATTCTGTTGAGCTAAACTCCAGATTCAGCAGTGACTTGAATAACTAGACTGGCATCCTTGCCAAGGTGAATTCCTTAGAGTATGCTTTCTTGTCAGTGCCTTAAACTGGATGCAATTATCACACAGAAGACAGCTGCCCTCACTTACACACAGCGCTGAGCTCAGCTTGGCTTATTATTCAGAGTAGATCCGGGAGAATGGTTGTGTGAACAGAGAATGACAAAGCACGTGGCTGTGGGATCTGCCTCTGCTCCACTCGCAGCAGAAAGAAGGTTTGAACGCCATCTTTTCCATGACTATGGACTCCACCACTCCAGTGAGGAGTTAGCAGCACACCACACGTACTCAAGGACAATTCATCTCCTATATGCAGGTCATCACAACAACACATATAGTAGAAGACAGGGACTAATTAACCACGGGTATGATGTTTACTCAAAAGTCTGAGGGACTTCTACATCAGCATTCTAAATCCAGGAGGGTAGCAGTCATACAGAGTACTGGAGGGACTCCTTTCTATAAGGAATTCAAGTGTCTCACTTCAGTCATCTGAGTTCACCCAGGTTACATGCCCTCAACAGAGCTGGTATCGTTGCACTCTTACTTCCCTGACAAATGTGCAAGTTTATATGTATCCCTTGGAAAAAAAAAAAAATGTAGTCACCAACAAATAATTTTTTAATTTTCCAGAAAGCAAATGTATTTCAGAAGTGGTTAATTTCCAGTGTTATGCAGACAGGTAATATATGCTGATCAGAAACAAAACAATTGCATCATTTGATGAACTTATTTGCTTATCTAGTCCCTCAGTCTGCTTCTGATAGGTGCCAGCACCAGATGCTTCTGAAAAGGATAAAAGTAGCATAACACAATTAGGGAATAACCACCACATATGGAAAGCTTCTGATCTCTGTCAGTTTGCAATTGGTTTATGGTCAATTAGTAGTAGAGATTACATCTATAATACTGAAACTATGTTATTTGAAGTGCTTGCAAGATATTCTTCTTATCTACACAATATTCTCATCTTTTGACAGGATTCCCTACAGCACGCTAAAGAAATCTGAAATCTGAAGATATTTCTGCCACATTTAAATGTATGCTTCCATCATTCGGTGTTATATATACTTGTTACCAGAAGTGCTATATGAACAACTTCAGATGTGTGGTTACAGACTATTTTCTCCTTAGAAAGACAAAATAAATGACTAGTAGTTCCTATGGCAATGGCAGTTAAGTATCAGTGAGGAAAAGAAAGGTCTGCAGAAGCTCGAAACAGCAAAGCTGGTTGTTTGTCTTTTGAGAAAGTACAGATGAGTACAATGAAACTCCACCTGAAAAGGCTCAGAATCAGAGAAGCAAGAAATAAAACTGATGTGGGGTAGAAATAAAACTGTTTAGAAATAAAACTGATGTGGGGTAGGAAACAAGTATGGCTACCTGAAAAGCCTAAATTTGTAGGGAGTTTTTTTCCACTGAAGCTGGCACAAAGATATTTAATATGGTTCTTTTTTCTTTCCTTCACAAATATAAGACTCTTTTTGCCATGTTTTCAGTATGCTACACTTCCAGGCTATCGTTTCTAGTCACTAAATCTAAAATGGGAGGTTCAGTGACTTATACATTTCTTACTCATAAGAACTCAGCATTAACATTTTTGGAAACCAGAATGGGAAGTCTTTATAGCAAACATCTTAGTTCAAGTATTGAGAAACTAATCCATGGACAAAAATTTAAAATTTACTTTGTAATTTACTTTTTTTACTTTGTAAATGCAAAATTGACTTTGTGATTTAAAAAAGTACAAAATGAAAAAAAAAATTACATAATACAATTTGTTACCAGAAATTTGCCTAAATAAATAAAAAAGTTCAACAGCCATATTCCTAGAAATCAGAGAGGAATTCCTGTATAACACACTACCAGTATTACACTATGTGTCTACATGTTATGATCTGCAGGAGGCCTGTGGGGCTATTTCGATAAATAACAAAGTCTATATAGCTTCATCTCAAACATTCCCTAATCATGCATCTTTCCAGCTCTTGAAACTCTAATATTTAAATGCCTATCCCCGTGTATGCTGCAGCTACCTCAGGCACTGTTCAGTTCCAGTTGACCTGCATGCTTTTTGCAGTCACATGCTTTTCTGACAACTAGAAAAAAATCTCTTCAAATTAAAATATCCTATTTAGCCAAAAGAAGAGAAGCACCACACTTTCAAATAACTCAGGCAAAGTTTTTACAGAGGATAAGTATGTCTTTAACTCAAAGTTTTAAAGTTTTAAAAACAGTTATAAACAAAACACCAAAAAAGCATCAGCTATATTTCAGCCAGATACTAGGAGGCATTTGAACAGCTAATAGGGCCTTGGACAATATTATGCACCTGTGCCTCCTTTTGTACGTAAAACTTTAAGTGTCTTCACATATCTGTGAAGACATATATCTTACATATTTGGTAATATGTTCCTTCTCAACAAAACATTCTCTTGTGTACTTCTATAGACAAAGACTCTGCAGAAGTACACAGTGCAGCTCACTTTCTGGGACTCAGAAAATTGGTGTACCATAATTCCCACAGTAGTTTAAACAACGAGAAATGGAAAGTGCTATACAAACACTTGGTAAGAATTTACTTAAGATTTCTATACTTTCTCCTCTACTACTATGTAATCAATTTAAAATGTGTGACTTCCGGAAACATTCTCCATACCTTTATAATGCTCTGACATGTGGAGAGTGGTAAGCCAACCAAACTGGTCCCGTTGATTGACATGATCTGATCCCCTATGTTCAGCTTCCCAGACTTCTCTGCTGGTCCTCCATGCATCATGTTGGCTATGATAACAGTAGGCAAAATTGATCCCCAGCCAGACTCCACAATCACTACACCTAGGATTTCTCCCTTTTGCTTTTCAATGTAAACCTGTATCATAAGAAAAAATGTTTCAGAAAAAAGCTTCTTCACACCTATGGAACTGATTAACATTCCTCCTCCCCAAAACAGGGTACACATTTAAATACATTTCATTTGTATTGAAACTTGAAATGATCAACATTACATAATATAGATTTTGCTTAGTGCAAAAAACCCCTCACAACTTATTTCTGCATATAAGCAGAAGAAACTGCAGTGGAAGAAACCCTGGTGCCATGGACTTTGGTGGACAAAGCTAAACAGGAAGAGATCACAAGAGTTTACGACTGTGGATCGGAAAACCACTGCCTGGGTGTTGCAGTGGTGCACTGGTTTATCTTTATCAACCAAGATGTATACCCTTTCAGCAAATACAATCCTCTAAAATCTGGAATCAGCCACTTTCACAGACAGCTGTCCCTCTATAAATTTTATATTTTTTTATTGTAACCCTTTAAATTGTATCACTCTGTTAATCTGTTTTATATTAACATAAAATGTCAAACGTGTCTGAAAATTGTTTGGTGAAAAGAACACAAACAGATGGTAAATGATTTCACTGCTGACAAATTTTGGGTTCACTGTTTGCCTTTGAAACAGAACTCATGACAGGGTGTCCTACTTGGGAGGATATTCTAGGTTAAGTGAGGTCATTTATAGGAAGCATTAATGGTTTTCTGATTCTGCCAGCGTGGCCCGCACCTGGTACACAGCAGCTTAATACTTTTATGGGGAAAAAAAAAAAAAAAAAAAGAGAGACATACATCTTTGCAGTTTTCAGATTTGGAGAAGTGAATCAGGTCATCATTGTACATGTCCTGGGTATTGAGCAAGTCACTATATTCCTTCTGGCTGAGGTCTTCTGGGTTGATTCCGTTTGCCCTCAGAAATTCCTGGTAGGCCACACTAAATGCTTGACCTATAGACTGTGCAATCAACTGTGCCTGTAGCAGTTCACAGAGAAGAGAAAAGAAAGGAGTGAAACATTCTGATGGTTTTGTGCACTTACACCTCCTCTGTTACAATCACACTATAAAAAAATCACACAATCATTACAAGTAAGGTTACTGCAATAGAGTTTAGAAAAATATTTGTGCATTAAAAATCAATTTAAAAGACCCCCAAAATGTCAACACCTGTGCCATGAATCCAGCTTGGTGAGCAATTATAAATGAGAAATACAAATAAAACCATCCTTTCATAGGCAAGAACTGTCAATGTAAATGTAAAGGTATACCTGCTACTGTGACTGTAGCTTGCACCTACAATTCCTCCCACATGTGCAGCTCCCAGATGGCCCTCCCTTCCAGCAGAGAGGTAACGCCATTCTCTGACAAGCCAGCAGTGAAAATGAAAATGTCTACTAGAAAACACACAACCACACAAAAGAGGATATTTCCTCTTTTTCTTACCCTCCCTTAAAACCATCACGTCTATATTGGCTGCTCCTACCTCAGATGAAACAGGAAAAGGGCAGCAACCAGCAACCAGATCCAGCCCTTGAAGCGACTGGAAACGGTCACTCACATCTCCTACTCCACCCTGCCTACCTCCTTCAACTTATCTCCCCTACATTTCTTGTTTCCCTCCCTCCAATTCCCATGACTCTGCCCATTCCCCGCCTCTTTCCTTCTCAGCCTGTCCTTTGTGTGCACTCTCTTGCATCTGCAGCTTCCTGTAGCCTTCTCTGCACCTAAAGCCACCAAACGCGCCACTTGCTAAACTGCATTGCCCCCACCATGAGCTGTTCTACAGCCGCAGCAGTGCAAGAGAAAATGGGCACAAGGCAGACACAGGGAAAGCTCCGTGTCACACAAGGTGGGGGAGGCAGCTGGGAACAGCAGACCAGAGGGATGCCTCCCTTCGAGGCAGTGATCAGGGTTAGCATGAGACAAGTACTGGAGTGATGAATGAAGACGGCTGAGCTGTATTTTTATACAGCCTACGAGTTGTATTTAAAGTCCACTTTGGTCCCTAACAAAGGAAAGGTTCCCAAACCTGAAATATAAGGCAGATCAAACTGATGAGAATAGAATGATTGCTGTTGCTGGAAAGGCCAGTATCTAGACTGGCAGCGTTTTGCCAATGCTCAAATCAACCCAGGTTTGACAGCAAGGAGGAGACAGGATGGAAATGGCAAAAGTACACTTCCACAGCTCAGCAACCTAGGTGAGGAGACATATGTGGACTTTACATTCATACACATGTATGTTCGGCCCAAGAACAGATCAACTCCCATTTAGACAGCCAGCATTTGGACACATAACTAGGCTTTAGCTCATTTGAAGATCCAGTTCCAAATACAGTGGAAAATCTTGTGCTGTCCTCCTTAGATAAGGACTCTTCCAAGAAGAAACACATTCTGGCCAACACTTGCTTGAGGGCTTACCACCTCTGGGTTAATTCACCTAAATACCCAGCTGTCCCAGAAGAATAAAAGGTGACAATGAGTTTTATACATGAGTTTTATAACATAAACAGGCTGTACTACTCCACTAGATGTACAGTACTTTTGAAGCTGCCATCTCCTTGCTGTAACAGGTGCTACAATGATTCTACTCTCTTTTTTTAGCCCTTTGTGTATTTGAGATAATTTTGCAAGCTATTTGTGAACTATACCATGACTAAGGAGAGCTGATATAATCTCCCGCAATTTCTCAGCATTTTTTCACATGCTTTTATTAGATCTGCAGGCCTGTATTTTCCAAGCCAATAGCTAGTGGCATAGGGAGGATCACATCTGACACAAAAATGGGCTGATCCAAACAAACCGCAGAAACTAATGTCAGTGATCCCCAAAAGGAAGCACAGATTCCAGCTAGCCAAAGTATTAATAGCAGCCTGGAAAACAGGTCCAGCAAATCTGGATCACAGTCAGACCACACATGCTAAAGGGAAATAAGACACAGGCTCTGGAACCTGACAGTTTGATTTCTGCTTTTTCAACTGGCCAGGAAGAGGGCTAGCACTGTCCAAACTTGGGACTAGAAATACAGGAACAGCAGCCTCAAAGTGGGCAGTGTATCAAGTGACATTAAGCAAAAAAACCATTTGCTACTCTTTTCATTTTCACTAGAGTTTCTTGAAAGGCTCTGCAAAACTGCTTGCACATTACTTTGGGGAAAAAAATCCACAATTTCTTATGCTCTCTGTCAAAATTTTGGCAGAGGTTTACTTCTGTCAGTGCTCTTGCCCTTACTTTTTAACCTCAGCAGTGGTTCGTATATGTACATTCATCTGCAACTAGATAATTTATCAACACATGGGTTTAGAACAGATTCATCATGACATAAAATCAGCTGCATATTCAAGAAAACCCTCCCACCCCAAAGTCTTCGCTGATACACTGCAGAATGGAAGACCTATGAGGATTTTCACCTCACTTCTTTTAAGCAATACTCTGCTATTTGAAGGGCTTAGAACTGAGATTTTTTTTTATTTTCCCAAATTATTAGGGCTAACTTGATTATGATCCTGGTAACTATATACCCAGCCACTTCAATCCGATATGTTTGATTTTACTTTTCAGTTTCTGAGCTTTAAAAGTGCATAAAATCAGCAAGTTATGCACATTGATTGTGAAGACAGGATATCAAGTCTTATATAACATAACTTAGTAACCTGCACCATAGACTAAAATTCACTCAGCTGTGTCTCCATTCAGCATACTTTGAGATTGCTGGAATCACCAACTTTCTCTGTTGGTTTTTTGGTATGATAACAGCACCTACTCCCCAGCCCGAGTCTCCTTGGGCTAATGAAAAAAAAAAAAATCATCCTTGTAGAATGTATCAGTGATCCTTGGTGCAATACCTGGGATCAGAATTTCCCTAGGAAAATAAGCATCTCTGACAGACTTTCACTCTAACATGTAGACTCTGAGCTGGTATTTGCAAGCTGTGGCAAGTGGACCCTCTCTCATTGTTACTGCAAGGCACAGAAGAAGCTTAAAAATGGGAAGTATTTCTATAAACATCAGTTTTGTGAGTAAAAAAAATGTCAGGTCTAAACATATAATTAGAAGGCAAGTTCCTCTCCTTAGATTAAATACTTAGTTGCAGTTAGTGAACAAGCAGGGCTACTTGCTATGGATTTCAAGCCTACCAAAATGTGCTTACATTTACACCCCTAGAAAATTACAAAAGACAGAGTAGTTCCTTACATCCTCAGACTCAAAGACATGGCAAATCATTTTGTACTGCCTCTTTCCGTCTTGGGAAGGGTGAGATGCTTCCACATTATCCTGTGAGTTAGACCGTGGCATTCGCCTACGAGCCATCAAAACGACAATATTTCCTATATCTGCAATGTAAGAAATGGTCCGCAGGGGATGATCCATCATGGTTTCCTGAGGAATACAAAAAGCAACATGAGCAGCTGTTTCAAGGAAGTTCTTATTGCACACCTAGTATTATGAAAACAAAAAAATGGCAATATAAGACCTCTGTTACTTGAAGTCTGTGATAGCTGTCATGCATGAAGAGAGACGCCAATAGAATGCAAGAGCTTCAATTTTGACAACTAAAGCAAAGAGCAAGTTTTACAAATTAAAGTTGTGTTTTCTGTGGAAAAGCACATAAAGACCCCAATATCAAAACTGAACATGCTGGGCATATATATGCAAAGGACTATGAATTTCAGATTACCACAACCAAACATTTTGGGCCACTTTGCGCACAATCAATACCTTGACGCATCACGGCTCGTAAGAAATGGGCTGACTGCAACTAGCTTACCCACAAATTCTAATTATTTCTACAGTCAGCCACATCACAGTAATTGCATGTATGACATATTTCTTGGGCATGGATTTCTTACTAGGAAAGCTTGGAGGGAAATACAGAAGCCAGCACCTTTTCACTGAATTTCACTGAATTTTTTGGAGTTGGAAGGGACCATAGAGATCATCTAGTCCAACTCCCCTGCCAAGGCAGGACTACCCAGAGCATGTCAGAGCATGCCACTCAGGACTGCATCCAGGCGGGTCTTGAAAATCTCCAGAGAAGGGGACTCCACGACCTCCCTGGGCAGCCTGTTCCAGGGCTCAGTCCCTCTCACTGTGAAAAAGTTTTTC
>QJSC01024120.1:4419951-4512887 GCA_003697955.1 Calidris pygmaea
AAGAGCACACTGCTGGCTCATTGTCATTTTGCTGTCCACTAGGACCCCCAGATCCTTTTCTTCGGAGCTTGTCTCCAGCAGGTCCATGCCTAACCTGTATTGATGCCTAACATTCTTCTTCCCCAAGTGCAGGACCCTACACTTTTCCCTGTTGAACCTCATTAGGTTCTTCCTTGCCCAGCTCTCCAGCCTGTCCAGGCCTCGCTGGATGGCAGCACGGCCCTCTGGGGTGTCAGCCACCCCTCCCAGTTTGGTATCATCAGCAAATTTGCTGAGGATACACTCTGTTCTTCTGTTTTGAAGAACAAATTTTGGCAGGTAGGTCAAAGTCTTATTTCAGCAGTCTACTACACCAGAATACTGACAAAGGTATCTTTGTCTGTACCTGTGTGTCTGCGTTCAGTACTTTTATTCTCTGTGTAGAAATGAAGAGGTCCACTTCAGTCATGGGTTGTGATTCACCTTCTGGAGCCTGCAAGTAAATGGATTTTCAATGGATTTTAACGTTCAAAGGAAAATATTAGGTAACATACTTACTAATTATGTTAGCTCACAAACAGGGGCGCACTAAGACACAGTCACCAGAACAGCAATGCAAGATAAAGTATTAGACCACAGAAGCTAAAGATAAACACAAAGATATGGAAACTATATACATATATGTGAAAGCAAATTGGATATTATTTGAAAAATTGTTCACCCCATAAAAGCTTCCCTGATACTTTTTCTCATTCAGTAAAATTATACCTGATTGCAACATAAAATATATGAGGATTTCATGAAAATCAAAATGATTCTCCTAATTTCTCCACACTATGAATCCCACTTTAAAGAAGGTTTTTCACACAAGCCATAGAAAGGCGTAACAGTATCTTTTGCCTGAGGAATTTCTATACAGGCCAACGGTGACTGCCAAGACCAATGGAAAAACCCGTACCATGGGTGGGTACAGTTTAAGCAATTCACAATGCAGTTCTGGGAAGAAGACCTTCACAGTCAGACAACATACTACTCAAGCACTAACCCACTTCAGAAGTCATATTTTGTTAAAAGAAAGCAAACACTTTTAAATTTTAAAAAATTAGATTTGTTAAAAGATACTTAAAAACTCCATAAACAAAGCTTATTACTAAGATGAGTAAATCTCAGCATATTACTGTGTGTATATACATAATTTTTTTCCTTTTTTGCATCCAGCAATTTGACACTTCTATTAATCAAACGAAGCACTCTTGTAGAAAAATAAAGTAAAATAAAAAGACTTCATTTTAATCTATCATTTTACAGAGTTAAAACCTTTGCCATGTCAGTCCTGTTTCTTTAGTAAGCATTTTGGGTACCGCCTGTAACCATTTGATAAATCCAATCTTTATTCTATTTCTAACATGAAATGGCTAATGATAAGCAACAAAAAATGGCCAATCAGGCAACTGATTTCTGAGAAATGTCAACTTGTATGGTGGCTTAGAAATAAATCTTAAAAAAAAACTTGCTGGATGCAGAAAATAAAAGCATAAAATAAAAAAGAAAGGCAAAAAACCCTCCCAGAAAACAAAAGAACAGGCATAACATCAAGCTGATGGAGTTTGTACTGCACCTTCTTCCTGCTTTTGGCTAATTTCTGGGCCATCTGCTTAGCATGGAACAAACAGAGACAGGAGAATAGTTAGAAAAGAACTTACAGAGACTCCAACACAAGCAGGAATCTGCATGCTAATGCCAGGGCTCACAGACTATTAGCTATTTTAAATTAGTCCCTGCTTAGATCAATTTCCTTCTTTTCTTTTTGGCTTTAAAAAAATTTAAAAATTTCATGTTTAGCACAATTACTCAAAAAAAATGAAAAGAAACCACACCAAAAGAGCCAGGAAGAATACAAAAATATTCAATTTTTTTTTCTTCATTTAAAATGTACTCGCAACAAATAAGAGGGTTTTTTTTCATTTTTTTTTTCCTTGGGTGTTTTTTTTTAAAGAAAAAAACAGAGCTTCCCCCCATTTACAGTAGTGTAAACGATAAGGCTACTTCTTTTTGAAGCAACAATTGTGTAAAAGGTGAGAGAAGAATCTTAATCATTATTATTCCAGCTTTTTTAGAATGAAAGAATTTAGATTCAAGTTTTCTGATGCTCTCAGCCTTTACAAAATAACCTCCCTAAAACTATGCTAATTTTTCCTGGAAAAACAAAATTACAGAAGGTAACTTTCACCTCAATTTTCTCCACCTTCTGTGCAAAATATACCCATACCAATGTTAGCACTGCATATCTGGACAACAGGTTTCCCTGCGACACCTGCACATAGATATGTCCATACTAGCACATTTTTTCAAGAAGGCAGTGGAGCATGTACTTCAGTTCCACAAACATTTGAAAATAGGTCTCTTGTCACTAAGTAGTTAAATTTATTTACATACAGAGATATATCAACCAAACTGATTCCTTACATGCTGCTACTGTGACAACACCACCACCACAAATAAGCATCACTCTTACAGTCTTGCAATCATTAATTCAAACCAAGGTGAACCAAACTTATGGACCTGCTTACTGAAGAAGTGCTATACTCACCAGGCCGGCAGATAACCTTTTACTTCCAACAGTATCAGTCTCTTAGCTAATTAAATTAACAGGTGTTCTTGAGGTTGGAAGGAGACTTACTATTATAGGCTTCATAGAGATTCATAGCGAACTACTTTTATGAAGAACAAACAGGAGGCCAGAATCACAAGAGACATCAAATATTTTGTACTGATGCTCACAACTTAAATATGTTAGGTTTCACCTAAACAAATCTGAAAGCAGCTGCTGAATCTTTAGACTGTGCTGCTTATTTACAAATATAAACACTATCACGGCAGCTTTTAGTCACCTTATCAAAGTAATAAATATTTGATAGCTTGGTGATTGCAAACTATTGCAAAAACAATTAGAACTGCCTCATGTTGCACGTTCTTCATTAGATTAATATTCATTTACGTTGGTACTCGGAAATAATATACTCATCAACAGCTGCCTGACATATACTGGGCAAGGAGATTCACTCATGAGACAGAGCATTTAAAGTGCCTTCCAAAATCAAGCTTGCCTTCAGACAATTTCCCCTCCTCCCCAAACTTCACAGAGTGATGGACCTCACAAAAGCAGAAAAGCATAGGATAAAAAGAAGAAAAAGCGGGAAAAAAAATCCTTGCACTAGAGATTTACAATACAAAATCAAAGATTAATCAAAACACACTATCATTCAATTTATTGAAAATTCTGTTCTTGCAATAGAAGCATCTGCGCATACTGTTATTTTAATTTTTTGAAGAATGACTTTCAGATATTCCATAAAACTGAGGTAATGATATGGAACAACCCATTTTAATAAGTGATTTAACACTACACAGAAATGTCACAAAAGAAGTTATGGTCCATGGGAAAAAAAAATAAATTAGGATAATTCTACGCAAGATGCTTTATCAGACAAATCCTCTTTATCACATTATTTGCTAATTTAGATCAAAAGATTCCTTCTATATTCTTAGAAAAACCAGAAACTACATCAACAAAATAAAATGTTATTTTTTAAAAATATACAGACTCCAGGTTTTTCATTTAAGGTAAATGAAATTTAACTATGTATCTAATATCAATTTCCAAAATTATAAATTATTAAAAAACAGCAAGCTTCCACTTCTGCTACAGGGATGTCTCAAACATACTCAAGCCATTTAACCTCTACAAAAAAACATACTGCAACTCAGTGAAGATCCAGATGACACTGAGTGAACAAAATGTGCAGAATATTAACACACCTTCACATATGTTAAATTCCATTCAGTGATTAAATCAGTTATTATCTAAAAATGTTCAAATCTGCCACACAGCTCAAATCTGGTGATGAAAAATAAAAATGAAAGTGAATTGTTAGTTGACATGTAAAACTCATGGATCAGCTGTGAACTGTAACCAGGAACATCAACTTTTTTACTTCTACACATAGTATAGATGCACTCCAAGTAAAATGTCAAAAAGATCTTTCTTTCTGTGCTGTATGAAGAAGGGAGACTACAGTCTGAAAATTGTGAAATACCTTTTCTATTACTAAAAGTACCTCCTAGTGGAAATTTAAAATAACGACGTTTGATGAATGCCTTCAAAGCAAAGTATCTGTTTTAAGTTAGTTGGACTTCACAGAGATGAATGCCTCAGCTAGAAAAACCTTGTAGTTCTAACTGAAGAGATACTTGTTTAAAGAAGCAGCATGGAGAATTGTTTTCAAAATCTGTTCATATTCAAAAAGAATGAATATGTGGTCTGATGGCTCTGCTAAAAGGAAGCATTATAGGGATTATTAGATTTTAAAAGGAACACGCTCATACGGAAGCTACGTGCACACAGTTAAACAAAGCTCTTCCCCACTTTTTGATGCTCTTAACTTCAAGTTTGTAAATTTTTAAAAGCTTGTTCTTAATTCGTAACATTTGTTTAACTACAGAGAAATGTTTCACATGCAACACCTAACACACTCTGTAAACAAACATGTGTAGGGCACAAGTATCACAGTCATTGTGTGAGCAGTATTTTGCACAAGGCTAACTTATGCCATGATGCATCTGGCAGCAGGAACTCCATCTGTCATAATGAATTTCTCACTAAAAAAGTTCAGCTTTAATGGGAATCAGACACAAAACTGGCCAAAACCAACCCTAGTAAACCAAAAACCCTAAAGTGCAGGGAGGTATACTTACATTGCCTGAGCTTTGCCTAGAAGTGGAAAAGCAGTAACTGTCAAAGAAGTGTACAATGGCATTGTGTGCAATTTTCTGAAACACAGATTCAGAAAATTCTGTGCACAAGTTTTGCCAGGTCAACAATGCAACTGCTTGGACCTTCACCCTGAGAGAAATTTACTACAACCAAGAATATGCATGCCTGCTAATTTATATGGATGTATAAATTATGGGGTCTATGAGTGAAAAGAACTAAACAGATTTCTTCTGTTTTGAGGCACAGCAGCGCTGAGGTATAACAGAATCCTCAGAAAAAACTTTGTTTTGTTAATGAATTTCTAAGAAAAACATAGAATCATAGAATTGCCCAGGCCGGAAGGGACCTCCAAAGGTCATCTAGTCTGACCTCCCCGCAGTCAGCAGGAACACCCCCAACTAGACCAGGTTGCCCAGGGCCTCATCAAGCCTCACCTTGAATATCTCCAGGGAAGGGGCCTCAACCACCTCCCTGGGCAACCTGTTCCAGTGCTCCACCACCCTCACAGTGAAGAACCCTCTCCTAATCTCCAATCTAAATCTGTTCCCCTCCAGCTTGAAGCCATTGCCCCTCGTCCTGTCACTGCAGGCCTTTCTAAATAGGTTCTCCCCAGCCTTCCTGTAGGCTCCCTTCAGGTACTGGAAGGCCGCTATTAGGTCTCCCCGGAGCCTCCTCTTCTTCAGGCTGAACAACCCCAGCTCCCTCAGCCTGTCCTCGTAGCAGAGGTGCTCCATCCCCCTGATCATCCTTGTGGCCCTCCTCTGGACCCTCTCCATCAGGCCCATGTCCTTCTTATATTGAGGGCTCCAGACCTGCACACAATACTCCAGGTGAGGTCTCACCAGAGCAGAGTAAAGTGGAAGAATCACCTCTCTGGACCTGCTGGCAACGCATCTTTTGATGCAGCCCAGGATGCGATTGGCCTTCTGGGCTGCAAGTGCACACTGCCTGCTCATGTCCAGCTTCTCATCCACCAGCACCCCCAAGTCCCTTTCCTCAGGGCCGCTTTCTAATACCTCACCCCCTAGTCTGTACTGATGGTGAGGATTGTTCCGGCCCAGGTGCAGAAACTTGCATTTGCTCTTGTTGAACCTCATGAGGTTCACCTGGGCCCACCTCTCCAGCCTGTCCAGGTCCTTTTGGATGACATCCCAATCCCTCTGGTGTATCGACAACACCACACAGCTTGGTATCGTCCGCAAACTTGCTGATGGTGCCTTTAATCCCCCTGTCTATATCATTGATAAAAATGTTAAACAGTATTGTCCCCAGCACGGACCCTTGAGGAACACCACTTGTGACTGGTCTCCATCTGGACTTTGAGCCATTGAGTACCACCCTCTGGATGCGACCATCTAGCCAGTTCCTTATCCACTGAACAGTCCACCCATCAAATCCGTACCCCTCCAATTTGGCAAGCAGGATGTTGTGGGGGACTGTGTCAAAGGCCTTACAGAAGTCCAGATAGATCACATCCATAGGTTGCCCCTTATCTACTGACCTAGTCACTTTATCATAGAAGGCCAGTAGGTTAGTCAGGCAGGACCTGCCCCTAGTAAAGCCATGTTGGCTGTCCTGGATCACCTCCCTGTCCTTCATGTGCCCAAGCATGGCATCTAGGAGGATCTGTTCCATGATCTTCCCAGGCACAGAGGTGAGACTGATGGGTCGGTAGTTCCCAGGGTCCTCCTTTCTACCCTTTTTAAAAATGGGTGTGATGTTCCCCTTCTTCCAGTCTGCAGGGACTTCACCTGACTGCCATGATTTTTCAAATATCATGGAAAGTGGTTTGGCAACTACGTCAGCTAGTTCCTTCAGGACTCTGGGATGTATCTCATCAGGTCCCATGGACTTGTATATCTTCAGGCTCCTGAGTTGATCTCATACCTTGTCTTCACTTACAGTGGGAGGGACTTTGTCACCCTGGTCTCCAACTTCTGTGCCATCAACACGAGAGCTAGGAGGAAAGGGGTTGCCAGTGAAGACTGAGGCAAAGAAGTCATTGAGAACTTCTGCCTTCTCTTCATCTGTTGATACGAGTTCCCCACTGTTGCACATCAGGGGGGGTACATTTTCTTTAACCTTCCTTGTCTGGTTAACGTACCTGTAGAAGCCTTTCTTATTTTTCTTTACATCCCTTGCCAAGTTCAGTTCTAGCTGTGCCTTAGCCTTCCTGACCTCATCCCTACACATCCTGGCAACATCCCTATACTCTTCCCAGGATGCCTGTCCCTTCTTCCACTTCCTACATTTCGTAACAGAGAAAGATTCTACACTCTTATACCTCATAAACCCACTTTGAAGCAATTCCTTTAATCTTTGTCTATTGTGTACTCCCACACAAGCTTTACCTCCTAGGTACAAACTTCCTTCCCAGCTCCATGCTAAGTTCAACTCTTGATACCAGTTTCCTATGACAGCTGATGCTAATCTTTCAGCCTCCAGTGATGCATCCCTCCTAGACACAGCCTCAATGAAGCCCTTATTTCTCTCCCTTTTCTATTTTACCTTTAGTTTCCCGTGCATTCCAATCAGACAACTTTTCTACCCTGAGGCCAAGCATCAGGAAAGAATGGGCACTACAAAACAGACAGGCACAGCCTTACTTGCACCCAGAGCAGCAAAGAAGCAGACTCTGTAAAGGAAAGTCTCCACAGTAGCTTTGGGAAGAACACACCAAGACTTGCCAGAGTTGACAAAGCCAAGTGAAAAATCTTTTTAAAAGATGTCACTGAATCCACAGTCTCCATGAAAACAGATAAAACATTTTTTTGCAATAGGCTCAGTCACTGCTTAAGTTTGTGGAAGCTTCTAGAGAGATGGCAGAAGATGACTTATCTGTAACAGGAAGGCTACATCCCTGCCTCCTCTATAATGCTAGAGTGTTAGTGATTTTCAAAGACAAGGTTGCAAGACCTTATGTATTTGAACATCAGCAAAATTCCAATTTCTGGAAGTCTCTAGTTGGAGGTTCTCTGTGAAAGTTTCATGCACAGACCAAACTGAACACCTGGCATGGAAAACATTGGAAGGAATAATAACGGTAGAAAGCATCAGCCGACGTTAATAGACAGTGCTATTGGCCTTGCTGATAACAAGCTGTCTCTCTTCCTCTCCCTTTTATGCAACTGTACACAGAGTCTGAGCTGGAATCCAAGATAAACTATACAAAAGAAGAACACACAAATATTGAACTAAAGAAAACTTTCCGATGGTTGTGTTCGTTAGCTGAATTAGCAGAAGAGGAAGCTGTGTGCCTACGACCCAGTCATGTTTGGGTAGCGGGCATATTGCAGCACCCTCTACAGCCCTGGAATACTTCATCCACACACCTTAATTTCAGTTCACAATGTCACCATTGTAACTTACAACACAGCAGCAAGCTCATTGCTTCTCATGGCCCGCACAGAAATCAGCAGGCATTTCTGTTTTACAAACAAAGCAAACATACTGGATTCCTGGACAAAATTTTGT
This sequence comes from Calidris pygmaea, assembly GCA_003697955.1. Taxonomy (NCBI): domain Eukaryota; kingdom Metazoa; phylum Chordata; class Aves; order Charadriiformes; family Scolopacidae; genus Calidris; species Calidris pygmaea. Next base: position 4,428,179 of record QJSC01024120.1, read on the forward strand.
TTCTATACATCTCTGTACTGTCACAGGCTTTTCTTTTTCTTTTTAAATCAGGTCATAGCTGTTGCAAGGTGGAGAAAACAGTATGCACAGCAGGGTCAAAAATAACTGCAGAGATTATCACAGTACCACTTTCATCAAGTGCCAAGCCAGAAACAGCTGCAGTAATTACTAGTTATACCCTAAACCTGTTTTCCGTCAACACCCAGGTAATATATAACCTAGACCACCACTCACTTCACATTCCGACTTAGGGTACACGGCACAAGTATTACCATAGTGAATTAAAATGATTTGGTAACATTTTTTTATTAGTCTTGTTCCAAAAGCAGCATTAAACATGATTTATTTTGCAGAAAGAAAGATGAGGCACTTAACCTTCCCAAAACCACAGATAACCCCACATGAAAAAACTACTGTGTACATGAGAAATTCATATCCGTAATCTCAACACACAAGTATGAGAAGCAGCAGGAATTATTCCTCACCTTGATCCTGCTGACAGCTTCCTGTGCCTGCATCATTCTCACATTCTTGGAGGGAGTTTTATCAGAGAGGAGTTGAGTTGAGCCAAGGTAATTGGCAGCAAAAATGATTCCATCTATTAAGTCTTCAGGATCGCAAGGTCCAGGAACTGTAACACAGGAAAGCTGTCACTGAAGAAAATCATGCTGAACCATGGCAAAACAGCTGCACTCTAACAACTTGAGCCTGCACCTGATGGCTGCAAATCCTCCCCTGAAATACTTCAGTTTAGCATGATGATATGGCAACCAGTACTTTCAAAGGTACAAAACACCAAGCAAATGTTCTCAACATCTCTCCAGCAAAAGCTGTAATTGCTAATCCAGCCTGTCCCTTGCAATAGCTCATTCTTTTTTGAGCAGGGATCACCCTGGAGCAAAATAATCTCTGTGGGTTTTCACTGTTGTCAAGGGACAGACACAGTTACTCAGCTTGCCCTTCGCCCGCCAAAACCAGCCTTGCAATTCTCAGACCAGCAGTCACAAGCAGAAAGAGGAAGGGTGCAATTTAGTAAGAGCCATCAGCCACTTGCTCACTTGTGTGTAGCTGCAGTTAGTACTACAGGCAGAGGAACCTCCTCGGGAATGTTTTACAGGTACAACACATCTCCCCTTTCCAAGAATACCGATTGCCTGAACAAGCAAAGTAGTTCTATGACACAGACCTTTAAAAATCATTCTCATTGTTAACAAGGATATGGAGGTAAAGTACAGAGTTAAATAAAAATTTTGTTAAGTACATGGAGCGTGGGCTCTCCTGATGGCAAAACAACTCTCTTAATCCCACAGATTCCTAATGGTAAGACTCCCATCAACTTCTGTGGAAAGTTAGAGGGTTCAGTGCCTAACAATGCCAATCCTTACAAAGCAGCATTTATGGTCTGCAAGTCTTTTGGTGTTTGGTGATTATTAAAAATTGTATATGTAAAAATGTTCTGTTTTAACACCTTGATACATGTTAAAATTGTCATGCTCCAAAACGGAGGCTGGTTAACGTAAGAAGCTTCCTGTTTTCTTACAAGTGAGGAAAAAGAACTAACGTTCAAGACAAGTGAAAATGCAAATCATCTTAAAGAATGCTAATGGTAAAAGTGTCCACATTTTATCACCAAAAAGCCCTGTTTCTAGGTTTTCTTTTTTTCATCTAAGAACAGAGCAAAAACCCTACAATATCAGAATGGAGTTTCTATTAGTTCAATGGGTGCGTTGAGATATAAGGTGATCGGGCTTAAATTTAGTGTTACTTAGAATGCCAATTTTGTTCTACTTAGAAGAGATTAACAACCAGTTAGAATGAGCATGGGTAACTTTGGCCCCAGAAAAATGCAAGTCATTATTAAGATCAAAATAACACAAGAAAGAGAGGTAGATAAGTATCACACTGAAACTATACACACAGACAGAAGTAGATGTATAAATCTTATAAGCAAGCTTGTCTCCTTTATTTTCTTTAAATATGAAAATTCATGACTAGTAATTTTGAGATGTTCATCTCCAGTGTGCAGAACTGTTCAGATACTATGGATTGGAAAAACACTCAAAATGAACAAGTCACTTTCAAGTACTGACCCAAAGAAACGGAACCTTTTCCTTAGGTAAATTTATGTATCTGGAAGTACCATATATTTGCACACTCTTCCAGTCCTGAAACCATAGAGCATCTTAAGTGTTGCTATTTGTTACTCTACATGTTAAGGCCTTTTCACCACTTCCACTACTTCACTATAAAGCATACAAAAACATTTATCGTACAATTTCTGATCAAAACAAAAATAAAAAATCTAGACTGACAAAGGTGTACCTAAGACTCCCAGAAGGAAGCACATTAAAACAAAAAAAAAAAGTCTGTGCTCCATTTTCATCAGAAGTGAGCACACAGACAGCACTGCCTTCTATAAGAACGCCTCCATTTATTACCTCTGACAATTAAATTATTATCTGAACGGAAGTGTAGCATAGGTGCTAGCAAGCTTTTCTTGGACTGCCAGTGCATAAAAACGGAAAATTTGTTTTTTAAAGAATTTTGCACTGGACCAACATCTAAGAAAATTTTAGTCTACAGTTATTGCTTTTGTTTTGTTTTTATTTAAGGAGAGGCATAATTGAGATATCCCTTGATAGATAGAGGTACCACTAACAGATGAATTTCAGTTCTAAGAGAGATCCTTCATTGCTGCAGATTTCCAAAGCTCAGCCAGTTTCAAAGCAATATATGAAATTTACATTAGTTGACATTGTCTAAAATATTCAGCTCATACACTGAAGACTAAACCAAGGATCAATTTGTAGGCTAAAAAGAATGATCACACTATTATTTAAACACAGCACACTGTAAAGCAATCCAAGGAGTTCCAAGACAGTCTAAATGATGTATCACATAATCTGTATTTCTGGCATTTCATCAAGCATATGGAACAACTCCTGTCAGGGGAGAAAAAAAAAAAAACCAACAAATGAAACTTCTAATTTTCTGCTTCTGTCATGGTCTCGTAACAAAGTAATTGCATTTTGCAACATGGATGCAGACTCATACAAAAGGTAACAGAAATTCATATAGCAGGTAGCTTGTTTTTAACAAACTCAGCACTAGTACAAGTGCAACCTTAAGTCTAAGACAGGAAGTACTAATTAATTAGAGGAGAAGTAGCTGTAAAGCAGTGGAGACTTCCTATGGCAGGCCTGCCTATTAATCCAATTAATTCAGTTCTGCTAATTAATCCAACTGAGATTGGATTGAGCCTGCCATTTGGAATCAGTGCTGGAGAGAGCACTACACTCTTCTTGTCTAACATATTTTCCTTGCCCACACACGTGTGTAAATACCATTAAAATAAAGGGTAGCATTTTAAGTGACATTGATTAAAAAACAGCAGTACTGAGACAGAAATTATGAATGAAACATTAAAAACGTAAAAGCTCCATGCTTCTGAATTTCTGAAAGAGCATATTATTTAGCTCAGGTTTCTCACTGGAAACAATTTCATCTAAATGAGTATATACCCAATCCTCACAGCTTTTCTATTCAGCAAACAAAAATAAAACTTTTTACATTACAAACATTGGAGTGTTTTAGGTAGGAAAAAACATTCAGCAATTGCAGAACTATCTTACCTTCAACATAGGTTGGAAATGAAGCCAAGCTTTTTCTGGACTGTAATTAAGAGAAAAAAAGGATTTCAAACAGAACAGAACATGCACAAATATGCACTGAAAATTTCTGCATGCCAAAAAAAAAATATAAGTCACTCATTAGAAGAAGATCACCATTTAATAAGATTTATTATCGTATTTATTATTTTCAAACTCTAAGAATCTACTAAAGTTGAATTCAATGTATTCCCTTTGTGTCTTTATCTGTCAACATATAAGGCTAAGTTTTCAGTTACTTGTTGTTCAGTAGTATATTAACTGTCTACCAAGAGGTGCTCTACTTTTACTAATCAAGCAGCATGCAGGAAAATATATCACATCTCAAAGACACTGGATCTTCCAACTACAAATAAATACATGCAGGAATATATAAAATTACACTATACTGTTATTATTCGTGGCTGAAACCATTAGCCTAGTCAGTTACTCATTAACAAAATTCTGTTGTTCATTAGGACTGTTCTTAGGCGCATCCCTCACATTAATACAGCCTACAAAGAGCTTTCTAAATTTTAATAGGTTAGGTAGCAACCTGTATTCTGTACGGTACTGAGTTCCCTAACACCTCACCACCAACTATCTTTACACTGTATCAAGCACAAAACCACACCTGGTATTTCATAAAAGGTGAACAAATAAAAAAATAATCGTGACTTGTACATGTAAATACACAATCTAAAGTTAGACCTTACTTCCAACTGCAATGTTATGTGAAAGACTCAGTGGCTAACACTTCAAACACCTCAAAGCTACAACTTCCAGTGAGTAAGACTCACCATTTTGTTATGAAGAATAACATAAAACACATAGGAAAAATAGTCAAAGAAAATTCTCTGTGACAATATATAGATTGCAATAGGTATATTGAACTATCTGCTGCTATCATATGTGTTGCAGGTAAGAATTTTGGATAGTCCAAGAACTACAAAACTTTAATGAATTTATAATCAATTGTACTGGCAGTAACTCCCCCAATAATGGCTTAATATATTTTTATCAAAGGAAAATCTATGTATTTATCGGTGTTTGCCATTGCAACAAATAGAAAATGGATGTGTCAAGTAATATTCTTCCCATATGATGACTTCTCAAGATGATTCTCATCTTGCTATAAAATAAACCAACTTTTGAATAAAAACAAAGGGTGTGTGACACAGACAGCAGAGCCTGTGCAGCCTTTAAGTACTTGCTGTTCCTTATGAAAATGACTAAGCTGTGCTGCAAATCCAAGAAAGCTCTCCATCAGAGATTATACTAGTATAAATAAAGATGTGAATAAACAACAATCTCCCGCTGCCAAAGCATTTAAGCCGCTGTGAGGACACCGATATGCCTTTTCAGGTCTCTGGCTCTTTCATCTCTTCAGATTAATGTTTTTACTGGACCACCTATCTATACAGACTTCAACAACTGGTTGTAATTGCTGCTGGTGTCGTGCTATGAAGGAAATTCAACCACTGGACTCCGACAGGCCTAGAGGACAAATCCTCTACACATCAGAGACAGCTCATGTATAAAAATCTGCTTTCCAAAGTACTTCAATTTTTTTAAATAGAGTGAATAAAGTCTGTAATTACCAATTTGGAAATTCTTCAGAAACCTGACTACCTGATGCAACTTCTTTTCAGGATAGAGTGGTGTAAACTGTTATCACGTATCTTTCATTGCAAAAACTCACACAGAAAACTAAGGGTTTTTTGTTCATTACCCAAGTTGAAAAACATTTTACTAAGACCAGAAGAATAATAAACTAACAGGTAAAGTTACCAATAAGAGGAAACCTACCCCTTTTAATTTTACATAGCCATGAATAATAAAATATCAAGATCATTAATGTTGCATTACTCTCGTTAATCTTGTTGCCACCTAGTAATATAAAAATTTATATTTAAAAAAAAAGTTTTACTAAGACCTAAAAGTCATTCCCAGAAATCATGAGACTGCTTTATCGCTGTTGTTCTTGCACTGCAAGTACTAAAGCAGGCATTATTGCTCACCTGAGGGAAACAAACAACCTAACACATCCTACTGTGACACCTGGTTTACCACCTCTGCCACTACATGTAAGCACATCCTAGCACTGAAATGAGTAGCCTCTTTTTTGTTTTCTTCCTTTGCGTATGCTTATTAACATCTAAAAATTGCTAAAAGTTAGCATATATATGAAGTGACAGAATCTCTACTGCAGAAAGCTGAAGGCTTTAACAAGCTAACAAAATAGCAGATGAAAAGGTAATGGTATATTCTATTCTTGGAGGCTTTAGCAATCTTAAGTCTGTTGAAACCTTTCATTATTTTTTTAAATGCAAATGTAGACTGGCACAACTACATACACGTTACAACCTTTTTTAGGCTTTGATCATAACAAAAGAAAAAAAATTGATTTCTCATTGGTGTTTCAATTTTAATCAGTATTTCCAGTTACAGTAGATCATTTTTTTCATTGTGGAAGATAACCTACGCCTTGCTATGAGTAACAATATGGTATCTTTTTAGACAACAGTTTTGACATTTTTTTGAAGTTTAAAAAACAAAAAGCAAATAAATCAAATGTTTGTGGATTTTTTTGTTTATTTGCATTGGTATAGAAAGTCTGGCTCTGTACTTTTTATGCCAAATGATTTTTTTTTCTCACTGCAAGAAGCTCTAATCGCATTTTCTCCTTTCGCGTTGGTAGAACTACTGCAGTGTAAAAAGCTGCCAGGTGAGGAAAAAAAAAAGGTAATTAAGTAAGTATATAGCTTTATTTTGAGAAGCCAGGAGTCAGGAACTGAATTCTGACTGTGAATCACTGGCAGGTCAGTTTCTACAATGACAAGATACTAAGTAGCATAAATTACTGGCTAATTAACTTTATTTAAGCAAGTTTTTCATCTGGCCGAAAAACAGTCTTTTCTTTGCGGGAAGACTTTATGCAACGAAAAATGAAAAGGGCTTCCTTCTATTGTCTGTAATACAGAGGTGATGTTGACTGTTTGGTAAATCAATACCTCCTAGCTTGTTAAATAAATTTAGTGCCAGCTGAACACAGAGTTAGAAATGCCATGATAAACAGTCTTAAGTACATTAGAAATTCAGTCAGACAGACAGGCAAGCATAGCGAAAGGAGGTACAAATAAGCTTTTCAAGTTTGTTGCAATTTTGGAAGAAGAAAAGTGATTGCGCAAGTAAAAGGGGAAAAGGAAAATAAAAAGGCATACGAAGCACGAACAAGACTGTGGCTTTTAAAAAGATTTCACTCTACCTCTTTGTTAGTGGAGGCCTCTGCTGTACTGCAGACATCCTGGTGATGTTGCCTACTTGACGATTCAGCACCTCGAGGTGAAGAGGAATCTGGAGATGGAGACTAGACATGGCAAGAAAATTAAATAATAATCTGAGTGGCTGATGTAGAAATTGCTCTTTATTATTTTCCTCTAACTTGGCAGTCAAAATAAGAGATGGGGGGGGGGAGAAAAAAAACACAAAATCAAGACAAACAGTTACTTTTAAATTGTTGTAACTCCTGCTTTTTATCATGATAACCATGACACACACTGCATCTCTAGCTCAGCAACCCTGGCATTCTACACTCTCCTTTGACATAGCGAGTTTGGCCCTAGCTTTGCCAGCTCAACAGTTCACCACTGATGGTAAAACAGTCAAATACTATTCTTCTGGTTTTGTAAAATATTACACAACATGGCTTTTCTCTGAGACAGTTAGTCATACCAGAAAAGGGCTACACTTCCAGTATTCTGAGCTGGCCTAGGAGTGGTCTGGTACTAGGAGTGCGCTCCTGTTATGCCTACACTCCAGCTGAAACATTTTGTTCTGTGAAGCAGTATGCTAAAAAAAAAAAATCTAAGTTTTGCAAGCTTAGCTTCACAGATATAAAACAAAACAAGAGCATAAAATTCCATTCTTCTCTGCTTTTTCTTTACCCTCATTTGTTTAAAAGGTTTATCTTATCTAGTTACTAAATATTAGAATTATAGTTAACTAATAAAGGCTTCCAAAGAGTTAAGAAGCAATTCCTTTCACAGGTATCTTCTGGGTAAAAGAGTAGTCCCTGCATCTCCCTATATTTTGAATTACAACTGCAGGGCGAAAAGGAAATGCAGCTGTGAAAAGGTCCCTGGAACGCTGGCATGTGCTTGTGCCATCAGACTAAAGGATTGCACTGCCGGCATTCACGCAGGGGTTGTGGGAGAGATACAGGCTCCCCCAACTCGCTGTGTAACTACTGGAGTTACGGTGCCACAGTGACCCAGCTACACACATGGAAACTCCTATTTACTTAAGGAAGCATCCTCAATAGTGCTGACATTCCCAACAGTTACGTAGCATTTCTGTATTACGATTAAATATAAAAGGTGCACAATACTGTCAACCTAATAGTGGCATCAGGATATTGTAGGACTGAGCTTTCAATAGTAAACAAAGAAACGAAATAAAGCATATCGTACTTTAGCGTCACATGTTTCCACCAAAAAAAATTCTTTAAAATGCCTGAAAGCTCTTATATTCATGCACTAAAGCGAGAACAATAAATAATTTCATTTNATATTTAATTAAGAAATTTTGCACCATTTAAAATGTATTAACAGTTATTCCAGTAGCAGTATAAATACCTTTACTCAGCTACTTTAATCTACAAAGTATCAGTATCAAAATGATCACACAGATTTCCATGTGCTGTGCTTGAATGCTCAAATTTTTCAGGAAAAAAAAAATCCCCAAACCCAAACTACAAACCCCAAATATCAAACAATCTACAAAGTTTGCTACATGACATGACACGAGAGCTGTCCCAAAAAAATTTGTACAAAAAAGTTCAGTCTCTGAAGAATAAACACTAAGTTCTCTTCTGCATCAAAACGCATTTTTAGAGGTACCATACATAGTGCCCAAGGAAAGAATTCAGTCACAGTCTGGAAGTAGCTTTCATTGCTATAACAAGAAATACTTTGATAAATCATAGCGGACAGACAACTTGCTCAAACCACTACAGACTGAAGTCTAAAATGGTAAAATAGTCTTAGTGACTGCTTCACTGACTGTTAACAAAACACGTTTTAGAAGCCTAACAAAAATGCTGTCAGAACATACATAGTTAAGTTCAAGCGAAGCATGCTGTTATTACATAGAGATGGCCATTAATGCAACTACAAAGTGTTTTCTTAAGTGCAGCTACAAGAAAGTAGTAGTTACCCCATTTCTCCTCTTGAATATCTACTTACATGTTTCTTACGATACTCAATCTGGTACATCCAAAAATTCTCCATCTCAGTTTTGGCGTTGCTTGAGTCTAACTTAACACGCAACTCACTCCGCCTGAGAAGCCTCCCTTGCTATCGTGAAGAGGGATTTAGTAACAGAACTTGTAACAGGAGAGGATTGTGTGGTATGGTGTAGCATCTAACCTATCCAGGTCAAACCAACTGGCTACTGAATAGCTCATGAAGACAAACATAACTGACACTGAAACATCTTCAAACACAAACACCTGTTCTTGCTTTATAAAAGCAGTGTTATTTTATCTGCTTTTAGCAGCAGCTTATCTGAAATGAGTACAACCTAGTGGGTCACATATTCACATACAAAGCTAGGACAGAGGGAATAAAATCAACAAATACTTCAGCGGTGCAAGATTCACTTAAACAAAAGGCCACTACTTATATGACACTAATGTCCACCTACAAGCTTCTTGGCAGAGGAATAGCAAATATATACTCCATGTATATTAGTTCAGAGGAGACAGCTGGATAAAGCAAGGCTTTTAAATTTATTTGATTTCAGTGATAAAAAGTCTTCTGAGAGGTACCCATACATATTAGCCAAAGGTCAAACCACTATGAAATATTCAGGTCCAACGTGCAAATATAATTAGATGCATATTTTCACAAGTGCAGTCCAGTACAGCACAGTTATGGCAGTAAATTGCTTCGGTTTTAGCACAACTATGTTGTGGCAGAATATCTACTGATTTGAACAGTTCAAATTCTATTCACTAAGATGTAGACTGAGACCACCAACACCCATTCATAGCTTTCAGATGGTATAAAGTACCCACAAAGAATGCAGCTGAAAGCTAAATTTCCTTACAATAGAACTAATCATCATTATTGGTCATCTTTGTTTAAATTTGCTTTAACTGTATTGTTAAAAATGGAGGGTTTGAAAAAATAAACTCAGAACTACTGTACACATAAATGCATACTGTGGCACAATCTATGCAATTTAATTTATAACTGTGACATAAGGATGAAACTTAAGTTTGTACTGCAGTTGTGGTGTAATTGTGGTGTAACTGCCTCTGGGCATACCCAGGGCACTTACTCATCAGTTTGCGGGGTGGTCCAGGACCCTCCCCTGCCAGTTTGTGCACTGATGATACAAACAAGTTGATTTGAGACAAGGTAATTGACTGAACTGCTCACTTCAGGACGAAGTATTTAATTGCTGTGTGACCTCTCCTCAATTTCAGGCAGTCTCGGAGATGCTTCCATCAGGTTCCCCCTGTACATATGACACATGTGGGGCACCTTGCATCACTTCAGGGTGCTACCTACCATCCTCGGTAGGGGTTGTGGCTAACCCAACAGCTCTCTCACACAGTTTCTGCTGCAAAAACTACCCAAAAGTACATGGATAATATATTTGCCAGTAGTCAACAGAAAGTATTCCTGCAGATGCTGGTAACATCACGTACAGTCCTCTTATGCACACAATTAACATAGGAGGTGTTTTGTATGTAGCTTAAGATAAACTATAGCAACGGATCACACATGCTAGAGAGGTCATACCAGCTGTATTTAAGACCTGAGAACAAATGCAACTTGGAGAATCTTAATCTGGGGAATCTCCTCTGATCCAGCTGAAGATGCCCTGCAAGAACACAGCCTCCTGCCACTTGCCACCATCTGGACAATGACTGACAATCCCACTTGATGATCTGTCTGTCCACACTTGGTACACTATGCAAAAGCTCTGAATAAACTAGCTTTTGAAAAACAAACACACTGTCAAGGAGTGCCTGCACAACACCACTGAGTTGTAATTCTTCAGTAAAATTCACTGAAGATATAATAATAGCAATTTTGACCTAGGCAGTAACTGTGTACCTCTGTCAAAGTCTTGGAAGAAAACCCCCCACCTGCTACTGTTATATTACTAAGTCTCAAACACAAAATAAAAATATACCTGAGAATATACAGAGGTCTGTAAAGTCTGATACAGAAAAGTGTGAGTGAGCAAACTATAAATGTAATGGAGCCTGTTTGGGCAAGATGGCCCTTTGCCAATTTCTAAGAGCCTCTTGGCCACATGAGTTAGTGGCAGCAGCCACGCAGTACCACAGTCGCATGTTGTGAGCTGATGACTCCTCTTTGAATAAAATCTTGGGCTGTAAGGACTGTGAGTGCCCATGAGATCACACACGCACAGAGGCTATGCAGGTAGGCTCCGTCCAGCAGCACACACGCTGGACAGAAGGCTGCCAGCACAGCAGAGCTCTGGGAAGCTGGTCCGGTGCTGGCTGCTTCTGAAGTATGGACTTCCTTAGCTGTACTTTTCACTTGAACTTCTAGTACAAATGCAGATCCATGTGTCAGTCTGAAAAAATTAGCCTGGATACCTCCTGCATTCTCAAAAGATTTTAAAAGTGTGACAACTACTGTTCTAGTTTTTTTCAACAGCACAGGGAAATGACTTGAAATTGCTTTCATCTTTCAATAATTTAAAAAAAACCCAAAAAACAGAGAAATATTCAAGGGGCTATTCATCCAGTGCACACTGTAATTTAAAAGCCCATAACTCATCTGGAGATGAGGTGTCTTCAGGCAGATTAATTGATAAATTTAAGCTTTCTTCTGCGTGACTGATGAATCAGCATAAACCTCTCTGCCCTGGATATTAAAATGCTTTTGTTTGTTTTTTTAATAATTATTTTTGGTTTGGCGGTTCTGGGGTAATTTTTTGCTGTATAATTTTAGGACTGTGGTCTTACATAGATGGCAGAGAGATGACCTGTGCGGTGTGTGCTCACCAACAATTTTAAAAGGTCTGTTCAGAAAAAGAAAACAATATCCTATGAATCTCACAGGATGAAACTCATCTTTATTTAATTTCTTTTCTTTTCCTTTTTTCCCCCCTTAGTTCATCTATTACTGAAACCTTCTTAATTATTTATAACTGACTTCTCTATTACCTTGTTAATAATACATTACTCCTGCTGTGGAAAAAGTGAAGCAAATTCATCTCCATGAAAACACTTCACTCCCGGAGTTATCAGAATTGAGAAAATCCTGCACTGACAACTCAAAGGTTGAAATAAAATATACGTGACCAAAAAGAACAGAGAAGCAAAAGAATGCAGCTCAGTTCTGCTCTACCTGAAAGGCTTGTCTTCAGCTCTGAATTTTTTACTTCACAAATCCAAATGACCTATGCATTTGGTTTCACTTTATATTAGGGTTTATTCTAGCGTTGCACCACCTCAAATGTCTGCAGAGGAACAGGGTCTGTGAACACTGATGAGAGGGATTTGCAAAACCAAAGTCTGGCATACAGCCATGAATTGTGCCCATAGGTCAACAAAACTTGGCTTTCAGATCTCTAACCCCAGAGATAATTGAATGGACCTCAGAAAAAGGTCGTGGTACTTAGTTCTGAAATGGAGAATTTCTCCCTCCAAATCACTATTTTCTCCTGATTATGGCAGCAGTGAAGCAGGCAGCCTGCTTTTCTTCTCCAGACATGAGAGGACAGAAACGTTCTTTAAATCCCAGCCAAAAAAACCCTATTTGAGCTTTTGTGCCTTTCAGTGTTTTTCTCAGCAGGCCTCTGTACTTTCACAACTAAGCACACTGCTATTCTCAAAACTCTATGACATTTTTAAGATGCTTTTTTAGACTTTCCTTACAGTTTGTACACCAGAATATTTAACTGTATTCCACGATACCTACTCCACAAAACTATTTCCTTTTCCACTCTAACATGTTCACCATTAAGTCCAGATCCATGCACTGGAGAGGTCTTCTACTTAGACCTTTAAACACCACTATTTCTGTGCTTGGTTAGGCACTTTAACAGCAGGTTTCTGGTGAAGAATCTGACAAAGAAGAATGATCAGCAAGAGCTACCTAAATGGGACATGGCCCTTCACTTCCAGTGAGACAACTGTGTGCATCTAGAAGAACACCTTTTCCTAGAGAGTGTCCCCTTCCACCACTTTCAGACATAAGCTCTATGCTGGTCTCCAGCTGTGAACATTATTCAGTATCATGTGAACAGATTCTCTTTAATTTCACACTCAGATAACACAACCTAACTGCAGTTCTACAGTCTCTTCCATCATGGTTCATTTTCCTGATCTCTAATTATTGAAGTGCAGCTGTAACTGCTACTGTATTTGAAAAGGAAACCTCACAAGGCCATATGCAAGTGATGGTCTGCTTTGGTTTTAAAAGTTTTTCATAAAATGATTTTGGAAATATATGTCAATTTATCATACCTCATATGTGTGTCAAACTTCAAAATAAAATCTTGGTGCATTTATTCAAAGGACAGTGAGGTAATTTTTCAGCTTTTATCAAATAAACAAATACAACATCTTCCCCACAAACTAGACATCCAGAACGTCTCCTATTCAAGTGAAAGCATGCATCACTAAACCAGGGTGCACAATGCACACGACAGCAGATACTCTCCATTGTTAAATATTAAGCAGGTACTTTGGTACACTATTTATTTATTCACAGAAGTCTGCTACTGACCTACCAGAGTTCATTACAGTAAAATTGTACTCGGGCTGGGTGGCAGTGTCAACCTGCTGGAGGGTAGAGAGGCTTTGCAGAGGGATCTGGACAGGCTGGATCAATGGGCCGAGGCCAACAGGATGAGTTCCAATAAGGCCAAGTGCTGGGTCCTGCACTTGGGTCACACCAATCCCCTGCAGCGCTACAGGCTGGGGGCAGAGTGGCTGGAGAGCTACCTGGCAGAAAAGGACCTGGGGGTGTTGGTCGACTGTCGGCTGAACATGAGCCAGCAGTGTGCCCAGGTGGCCAAGAAGGCCAACAGCATCCTGCCCTGTGTCAGGAACAGTGTGGTGAGTAGGACCCGAGAGGTGATCGTCCCCCTGTACTCGGCACTGGTGAGGCCTCACCTCGAGTACTGTGTCCAGTTTTGGGCCCCTCACCACAAAAAAGACATTGAGGTGCTGGAGCGGTCCAGAGAAGGGCAACGAAGCTGGTGAGGTGTCTTGAGAAGCGGCTGAGGGAGCTGGGGTTGTTCAGTCTGGAGAAGAGGAGGCTGAAGGGAGACCTTATCGCTCTCTATAACTACCTGAAGAGGGGGTGTAGGGAGGCGGGGGTCGGTCTCGTCTCCCAAGTCACAGGAGATAGGACAAGGGGAAATGGCCTGAAGTTGTGCCAGGGGAGGTTTAGATTGGATATTAGGAAAAATTTCTTCACGGAAAGGGTTATCCAGCATTGGAACAGGCTGCCAAGGGAAGTGGTTGAGGCACCATCCCTGGAGGTGTTCAAAAGACGGGTTGACATGGTCCTTGGGAATATGGTTTAGTAATTTTTTATTGCTTATTTCTTATTTATTTTTTTGTCAGAGTTAGGTTGATGGTTGGACTAGATGATCTTTAAGGTCCCTTCCAACCTAGACGATTCTATGATTCTATTTTCTTTTGTCATATACCTACTAAACATTTCTTTTGAGAAGGAATACATAGAAAAGACTGAAGTTCCTGGTAGATTAAACTGTTAATAAACCTGATAAGAGGGTGTCTTAAAAATCTGTAGCTTTCTTACAGTCACAGTCATTGCATGTCTCCCCTAATGTTCCTTTCCCAAACCAGGGAAAGGAAGCAGGCTGCAGGCCAGCTGAACACCTCTGGATTTTTAGCTTCTCAAAATAGTCTCTGGACACTTCCAACTAGCCTTCTACCAACATTCTGCTGTGAATACATCATCCAAATGCTCAGCACTGAAGAGCGACAGCCACTTTCTTCTGAAAAAAGGCAAAAGACGTTGTCGTATTTAATGAGACTCAACTGCAAATCATTCTTCTGACTCTGTGGCTCCATTGCTCTCTCATGGAGAGCTCCTAGCTAAATAAAAAGTGACTTGCTATTTGGATCTCAAGAGGTCTTTGCCGTTTCAGTATCATGATTAACAACACAAAATTATTACAAATATTTCCAAGTAATTTTTACCTCTAAAAGCAAAAAAAAAAAAAAGATAAAAAACCGTGTGGGGACAATTTTCAAAGTAGACCTGCAAAATAACTGAAGGTAATAAAAATACTCAATTTTCATCACTTATCTGCACCTACTTGACACTTCTGGGGGGAAGAAAAGGGTGTCTGACTGACGGTAGAATACTCTACTTAGGTAATTCTTTCTTATTTCAAGGCCAGTGTTACAAATCAGATTGAATAACATCTCTGGCATATACTGGCACTGAAAAGCTCCTGTCTGAGATCCTATTTCTTTCTCAAGGGAGACAGAAGAAAAATCTACATTTAGATGAATGAGCTTTAACTATATTTTTATTATAATTAATCACTCACGGTCACTTAGTCAAGACAACCTAATTTTGCCCAACTTACTGCTAAGCAATTCTAGGAATGCTTTGTTAAAGAAAGCAGGTTCTTCAGACTGTTCATGAGTTGTCATCTGAATTAAAGAATCCAGTAAAGCAACTACCTACCTCATCTTCAGTGAAAAACAAAATTCCCACCAAGTCCCAAGTTCTTTCTTCTACAACATGTATTCCCCTCAATCTGCTACAGATCTTCTAAACTATTTGCTTAATTTACTTCCTCTTTCCAACAACACAGACTGACTGCACATCTACGACCACCATTTATCTTTGCACTGAGCTGTACTGTCATTATACATCACTGTTTTGATTACAGCCAGTACTGAAAATCTCTTATCTGACAGACAATGAAAAATATCAAATGAGACATTAACTTTTGGTGCAAAAAGGGAACATCTATGTAATTCAATACCTAATGTAGATACAGAGACCAATGGAAACACCTGTTTTTTTTACTATGTGAACATACCAGGCTGAGTCCTACCAGCATACCTCAGAAAAGTTAAATTCTGTAAGATGCAGCAAGATTTTAGAGAGTAGCTGGAGCACCTTTAGAAAGACTCAGAGCTCTCAGGATCCCCAACTTCATGTCACTAAGACCATCGTGGTACTGGGTGCTACAATCAGACAATCAGGAAGCAACAGGAAGTTCTGTGATCCTCCCAGAAAAAGACAGCATTTACAAACACAGACAATATGGTGAACAAAATGTACAGCAAGAGAGTAATGTGATCTGTTTGAAAATGGGGAGAGAAATAATTGTAGCTTTTGGAAATCTTTAAAGAAGTTGAAAATAATTGTTCTCCCATATTGAATAATCTGGGAAGATTGATTTAGCCCTCCACATGACTGCTAATCAACTCCGTAATAGACATAATATAAAAAATATTTGTAAAAGTAATTTTTGGAATATAGGGGTTTTTTAAAAAAGAAGTTTCAATGAAACCATGAAGAAACAAAAACCCAACCCAAACATACTCACCACTGTGTGATTCCACAGTTGCCAAGGAAAAATAAAGTATGGAAGCTACATGTTTCAATCAGTTTGCATGTTTTCTCAGCAACTAGAACACCATGCTCCAAAAACCCCTCCCCATTTGTAGAATACTAGCCTTCATCGTTTTGAAGGTAGATAAAAAAAATCAGAAGCCTGTCAGAGCTCTACATGGCACGTGATCTTTTTTCTGAATTCCCTTTGCAGAGGCTGAAGTGTTTTGGAAAGTTCTGATGCTTTCTTAGAAGGTTACAGTAATTCAGTGTAAAACATCAAACAATAGACAAAATGCTCTATCCTTCAGTGTTCTTCCAAAAAAACAAAGGTCACAAAAAACATTCCACAGCAATAAAGAGGATGGAGCAGATGTTTGCAGTGCAGTTATCCTTGAGTAATAGCATGGGTCCATATGATAGGCTATTTTTGGCCAGTAAATTTTGCTTACCAGCTCTTTTCACATCAGGCATAAATTTAATGCAGTTAACAGTTGTTTATGAGTTTATTAGAAATGCAGAAAACCCATAAAATTTCAAGTAAAGATTACCATACAGGCAGCTGGAACCATGGAGTGTGAACTGATTCTGATCCAACTTAAGCCTCATGCCAAAAGTACAGAATTTTAGAAATGCTGATGCTGTAAATCTGAACAATGGCCTTCAACACTTAGGTTGCTGGAGAGTGACTAAACTTTACAATGATAATGTAATATACTAAGGTTCATAACACATTTATAGAGCCTGCACGATCACAACCAACCTGCAGCTTTTCTGGAACATGAATCTGATCTATGATAATACCATAAAGAGTATTAACAGATTTGTGATGGAACTGTTAGGACTGTTATGTGAGAGAAAATGAAACTTAGAAACCTAGAATTAACAGAAACACACAAGGACAGATAATAGAACACAAAGTGTTCAGTAGCCATTCTAAAATATCGCATGGCCATAAAAATGTAATAGCATTTGTTTCAGCAAAAAACAAGTAAAGAGCTTCACGTGACAAATTGTTGTATCGTATAACTGGAATCAGCAGTGCTTCATAAAGAAAATCTTGGTGCACTCATAATGCACATGCTTACATCTTACATGTCCTCTAGAGAATACATTTAAAATAGAAAAAGCACTACATACACTACTGAAGGATGAGTCACAGACAAGAAAAACATGCACCCTCCTTCACTGCCATGTATGTCACAATTAAAGGAACGAGATATACATATCCCAAGAGCTGAAAGCTTTGTATACTCACATCTCCATCTAGTGGCCTCTGGTCGTCAGAGTCCCTGGTTGGACTGATGTCCTGCCTCATCACCCAGATAGGCTCCTTAGGTTCATCAGGTGTATAAGGAGAACGGATGGTCCTTGTCTTCACTTCCTCAATAGCCTCTTTAATATCCTTGATGGCCAGTGAAATTGCATCTCTCTTTTCCTTGCTGTACCTCTGTACAGATTCTCCTGAGCTGGATATAACTCGAGAACCAGCTGGGAGCTGGCCGTTACTTTCATGCCCACTACCGGCAAGAGGATGGCCATGCTCCAAACTCTGCTCCGCCTCTGGCATGTCTTCAGCTGCCTTGTCTAAGCTCTGGGAGCTCATGCTCTGCTTCACCTCTGCTACGATCTGATCAATGTCCTCCTCTTGTTCGTAACTATCCATTCTTGGGTAGGGTGCAAACTCTGCCTCCTTCTCAGGGCTGTCAGACTCTCCATCAGACCGTTCATCATAATGGTGAAGGCGAGCACCAAGTGCCTCCTTGCGGTAATTGTCAGCTTCCTCCCTTTCCCGCTCATACTGTTGGATCCCCTCCCTAACATCAAGGTCTGGTGTATCCCCTATCTCCTCATACACATGCTCCTGCAGTCCATAGTCAGCATAAGGCTCAGCATACTGTTCATCCTCTCCTCGGTGGAAGAGACGATGTGTGTAGACATAACCCGAGTAGGCTGCATTCATGGCTTCCTCATGTTCGATGGAATGGAAATGTAAGTGGTTGGGCAATGTTCGATTACGAATGGCCTCGCCATGCTCAGCCTCAGCATTCTCCGTGTACTCCTCAGACTCAGGCCTGTACTGCACCGCATATGCACTCTCATCCTCATTGTCCTGAACCCTCTCTGTGTCGTAGCTGTCCTCCACTGTGGCTATCACATCCCCTTCTGCAGTATCCGTGTGATTGTGGAAACCACTCTCCGTGCTGGCTGACCGAGCTAACATCCCTTCCTCCTCCTGCCCTGACAGGCCCCCTTGGCTGTTGTTTGTGTGCCTTGGGTAATGAGTTGCATACCGCTGCTCCTCTTCCACTTCTGAGTGCTCCAGGTCAGCCTCCACTGACTCGTTCAGTGCTCCAGCTGCTGGCTCTTCACTTACCTCCCCCTCAGGCGGTCCAACCAAATGGTTCATGGCAAGTTCTGGTGGGCAGGTCACTTATTCTATTGACATTTTGTCTATCACAGCTGGAAAGAAATAAAAAAAACTTCTGACATTACTCTTAAAAAAAACAGTGGAGTCAATAAACAGAAGCAACAAAAGGCACCCTTCCTTCCCCAGCAGACAAACATTTGACTTCAACAGCTCCCAAGTCAGACAATGCTCCCAAGTCAGACAACAGCCAGCACATCAGTATGACCTTCCATACAAACGATCTCCAATAGCAGCAACCAACAACAACCCCCTCGGGGACCGCACTTCCCAATTCTATGGACAAATTCTTTGTGGAAGAATAATTCCAAACAACTCCTTGGAGATGCTTCTAGGGACTGCTGTGACATTTCGATGACATTGGCAGGCACATGTTAGAAAAGCTAACTCTTGCCTGGGGCTCAACTATGGCAGAGATATAACAGGAACATTCCACCTCTGCTCCACCACTCTCCTTACAGCTCACTAACACAGCGCAAAGGAAGGATGCTGTAATGTAAAATGACAGATTTAGTCCCATCACAGGAGTCTGCAACGGCTCAGATACATGACAGCTATGCATACTACACTACTTCAGTACGAGCTAGTCACCTTATGCACTTTAAAAAAATCATTAGGAATAAAAATGCACTTAGGGAATCTCAAGCACCTGCTCCTTCTCCCTAGAGAAGGACATGACAGCTAGATACAACATATTTACCTTTGTGGAATCTATCTATAATCACTTGATAGCTTCTGAACCAAACATCTTTCCTAAAACATGGAGAAGACATTACTAGTATTCATAATCACGACCACATTGAGACTCATGAGGCATCTTAGCCTTGCTGACATTGAGTAACAATCTCAAAAGATGATATAATTACTAGAGAGGTTTGCCAGTAATAATAAATATGCACGCCATAGAAACAGGAAAACCCCCTAAGAATACAGATTAGCTTCTACAAGTTTCATAGAGCAAGCAGGCCTATCTAGCTCAGAAAGTTTCATTTTTATGTAACAGCTTCAGTTATTTTGAACCTTGCCCTATTTTTAAAATGTAGTGACATAAAAAGGACATTTTATGTCCTTTTTTGGTCCCTAAGTCAAAACACATATCCATAAATAAAATACAGCTCTAGCCTGTAACTTACCAACAAATACTAAAATATAAAATCATAAAATAAATAAATAATAAACTTTTATATATAAATTACAAAAAATGAAGAACAATTACTACAATCTAAAAATNAACAATTTTTAATAACCAGTGGTGTCAGGAAACGTTAATAGTCAGGGTCCCGTCCAGCTCTCCGTATTGCACATTCACACTGACACACAGCACACTCTGTTATTCTTCATCTGTACTTCTAGGCACAAACAAGAGGGGTTAATAAGAAATGCTCCTTCACTTAATCACAGCGCCTCGAGGGTTCCTGTCGGGAAACACATATGTAAAACAGAACTTGAACCAAATGTACTGAATTGAGGCAGGGAGGCTCAGGTGACACTTTGCTGAGTAAATGAGCTCTGTGCAAAAGAGCTTTGGGAATAACCTCCTGTGAAGCGAAAGCAATAGTAATTTCAGTTGTCCTCCATTAGAAAAGTTGACAGGCTGGCAAGGCTGGGTATGGGAAATCTAGTGGGTGCAGCCTGCAGCACAGCAAACACTCCTCCTTGTAGAGTCCTTAAAAAAAAAAAAAAAAAGAAAAAAAAAAGAAACAAAATACCTTGTTCCAGACAGACCTTTTACTTTTCAGGGACAGCCTATACATAACTTTAGCATACATAGCATGCCGTGTTTAACCTCTAAGGTTTGCCTTCCCAATCCTCATCACATGGGAGAAAAATGTATTGTATATCATATAGTACCTAAAAATGTGATAGTAGAATAATAGCTAATAAATCACATTACTTGAACAGACTAAGATGGTCTATACAAACTAATCCTTTTTAGAAATAACTACAAAAAACCTCTGTTTTTTTCCAGCTAAAGAAAATATGTCAGTAAGAAGCCTTAAGTGACATGGTAAGGTCTTTTCCAGCGAAGACTTTCAAGAAATCAGGAAATAATGGGCAGAATCCAGGTGGGTATGTAGGTCTGTACCAGAACTAACAAAGCAAATGTTCTCCTCCCCACAGCATACAACATACTTTGCTCATAGACAGAATTAGGCTAAAATAGAGGACTGTTTAAAAATCTGGCTTAAATCTGGTGCATTCAAAGTAGCCCCTGACTCGCACCTATGCGTCATTGGTCACCCACAGGAAAAGGGCAGTACTAGTTGAAAGAAATGAAGTTACACGTAAACACAGGATGATGAGCTGTTGTGGTTTAACCTCAGCCAGCAACCAGGACCATGCAGCTGTTCACTCACTGCGCCCCACCCCTCCCCACCTAGTGGGATAGAGGAGGAGAACTGGAAAAAAAGAAAACCTTGTGGGTTGAGATAAAGAGTTTATTAGAACAGCAAATGAAGAGAAGACAAGAATATCAATAACGATAAACGAATATATAAAATGAGTGATGCAATGCAATTGCTCACCACCCAAAGATCGAATGCCCAGCCCTTCCTGAGCAGCAATTGCAGATTCCTGTCCCCCAGCCAACTCCCATTTATATACTGACCACAATGTCTGTGGGATGGAATATTCCTTTGGCCAGCTTGTCCTGTCTATGGTCCCTTTCAGCTCCTCTGAGAAGCTAAAAAAATCCTTGACTTAAGCATTACTTATCAACAACTAAAGCAATATATGTTATCAACGTTATTCTCATACTAAAACCCAAACACAGCAGGTACTCAGAAGAAAATTAACTCTATCCCAGCTGAAACTAGGACACCAACTTTCCGAGATCTCTATCACATGTACCCTGCTACAACTTTAACTGAATTTTGTTAAGTTAGAAAAGAAGGCAAAATTCAACTGCATGAAGACTACCTTTACCTCCGGTCAAATAAGGTATCAAATGTCACAATATTTATGACAACTGAAGTTCTAATAATATCTGAAAACATGTGATCCTGTTTTAGAAGTCTTAATACAGGCTCACAGCATAATAGCACACTATAGACAAACAGCATTGCTGACATTTCTAGTTACGAGAAAAAAATTACAGAGACTACAAACCATACACAATATTGCTAAAAGCACCTGAGAGCCTCAACATTTTCCTTTTGCAAATTAAAAGTTTCCAAAGTTCCACTTGTGAAATTGCCCTCATTTGAAGAATGATCTCAGGTTAATTTCAAATATTGATATCCTGAAATTTTCCAGGTTGTGTCTTTTGAGGGGATGAGGAAGAAACTTTAAGCTTTACTTAAAGATTTTTTTCTGAAAAAGGTCCTCTTCTGTTTCTCCTTCCTCCAATAATTTCAATTTAAATTCACTTTTTGATTTTGCAAACAATAAAATATTATTTGCAAATGTATTTTGAAATTTAAAAAAGAGACATTTTAATTGTCAGAAAAGAAGATAAGTACACTTATAAAATTGTAGAGCTGAATAAATGCCTTTAGGTCACCTAAGCCCCAATAATCTTCAATGAAAAGTAAGTTTCTAAGTGTATTTATTTGACTGTTTAACAATCAGTCTTTAGGACAGTAATTTAAAGAACGACCTATGAAGGCTGGGCGTTAGAAGCACTAAATCCCTTTTCATACACGGCAGCTGGAAGACTACTAAAACCCATGTTTTTTTATTCTTAGTAGTATTTCCCTCAAGCAGATGCAAGCTCTGCCTGATTTTTCTCACCAGGTTTTCAAAAAGAACTTTATTTCCAGCAAGCAAACAAAAATCAATACCTACATAAAATGCCAGACAGAAGAGAATATAAGCCAGAGAGGTCATCTGACCTTGGAAATAAAGACACAACACCCATCTGAAAGATATTATACTCTCACATTAATTACCCAGAACAGCAGCTGTGCTCCAGTAATCAAACATATATGGGAAAGTGCTCTGTAAGCACTCTTAGCTTTGCTCTCAGGACTTGATGGATGAATCTGTCTCCAAAATAGAGAAATCAGAGGCTGATTACTACTGCAACTAGCTCTTTGCTGAAGGTTAAAGTACCTTCCTCCCCGTAAAGAAGAAAAATTAAACAACTCCACATATTTCTCAAACAACATAAAGAAAAAAACTTGAAGTCTAAGGATTTTTCTCTGTTATTTTATATTTTAAAAAAAAATTTAAAACACCACCAAAGAGCACAGGGTCCAGCCCCACCATCTCCGTGGCCTCCCCTCACCTCCCACCAGTTTGTCAGTGTCATTCCTGGGTTGGGGACCCAAACTGGAGGCAGTACCAAGGTGGGGTCTGACAGGCACTGAGCAGAGAGGACAGTCCCTGCCTTCTCCTGGCTCTCAGGGCTATGTCCTGCTCATATCACTGCAGCTATTGCTGCCCCTTTTCTTGCTGCCCTGGCTATGCCCCAGAGCTGCTCCTTGGCCGCACCAGCCCCAGCCTGTATCATTGTATATTGTTGTACTTACATGCGCACATTTTTTTAATGAATCTTTTAATTTATAAGCAACATAACTGTTTCCTTTTACTTTGCAGAATGTTTGCAAGAGAAAAGTTAGTATGCCATTTCAGCACATAAGC
This sequence comes from Calidris pygmaea, assembly GCA_003697955.1. Lineage (NCBI taxonomy): Eukaryota > Metazoa > Chordata > Aves > Charadriiformes > Scolopacidae > Calidris > Calidris pygmaea. Next base: position 4,451,443 of record QJSC01024120.1, read on the forward strand.
AGAAATAGTTTTGTCATCCCTAAAAAACTTGGGACATATTTACCCATGTCTTCCATAAAATATAGCTATTCTTTTAATATATTTACCCAGAACTTCAAGTCAAAGTAGAAGCAGAGACACCTCTGACTAGACAATTCTATGATTCTATGAATTTGGAAAGGCATCCCATCCCGAGTGCAAGTTGTCTTGGCACATTCTCTCAGGAATTGCACAAAGCATCTATGTTTTTCCAGCCTCCAGCAATATACCAATATTTCACTTGTAAAGGTACAGTTATCTCAACAAGACACATGAACACAAGCTACCTTTCCAAAAACCAACATAGTCTTTTAGCAAACATATGTCTTTGAGACACATCTTCAAAATCTTTTCTTACTTTTTAAAAGAGCCCTTATGGTGTAAAATGGCTAAGAATTTAATAGCGTATGCAATACCCTGCTAGAGAAAATGCCCTACCTCTCCTGTTAGATGTGTTAGATGACTCTCTCTTTTCTGAACTATAACCTACTTGGGAAGTCTGGTTGCTTCTGCTGCCGTGTGCTAAGAAATCTCATCCAAAACAGCTTTAAACAAAAAAAGCTGTGAAGTGTATGGTTTTTTCCAGTCAGTGAAAGCAGCACCTGGAAAGTTACATTAGCACCCCACCACAGGTACACACACACACACATTGGTTCACAGTGATTAGACTGAGCAATTGTGAACATTCATAATATTGCAATTGCGAAGCAGAAAAGCTGTATGCACAGCATTGCTCTGCACATGTGATTTACTGCATTGTGCCTGCGGAATCATTGTATCACTCTAATATTTTAAACAAGTTAAAAACATTAGTTTCATCACCAAATTCCGCAGCCACTTGTCAGAGTAGATGCACCACCGGGCACCATACACCAGATTTTCAGCTGCAAGTAGCCAGTCTGGCTAGACCAGCGCCCACCTCCATTTGACTGGCCTCATCAGACCCATCTGCCTGTTCCAGGCTCCGCAACAGCAAAGTTTCTTCTAGCCTGAAACATTAACAATTTCTGCATCTCTTGCAGGAAGCAAGAGACACCTTGTGCTGCTCCCCAGAGCTGATGAGAGAAGGGTTAGCTATTCAAACAGGGAGTACATCAACATCACTCTCTATTCTCTGAGGAAGACTTTGACTGAGACCTACTTTTCAGCACAAGCACATTTCAGTTAGCTGAACTAGCTGCTCCAAGGCAACTTACACATGAAATCTGTTCCCCAGACATAATTAAGCCCTAATGAAGGCTGGCATTTCTCCACATCTGCAGCTCAGAACGGAACTTGAAGAGTATTAGTAATTGCACTGCACGCAGCTCAGGGTCCTCAGATCTGTCTCTCAAATGGCATTTTGCTCAGAAAATACAGTCTGAGCGAGGGAGATGGGAGTGCTGCCTGGCTATAGCCACAGGGGGTCCCATCAGGTTAAGGAAAAAAAAATAAAACTGTTGGTACTAATCAAGTTAACCGGATCACACACCACTGCCAGGTCATGAAAATCAAAACCAGATGCATTCTGTCAAAACCACAAAGCTTTCTATACACTTGCCAGTCTCTACCCACTGAGAAAACTAACTTACCAGGACACAATTACACCACAGAGAGTTCAGAAGAAAACAAAGAAAATTGAGGGGAGCCACCCAAACACACTTCCCACACCCCCATACAATACCTACAGCTAGAATGTCCCCACAAACAAGTCCCAGTCAAATAATACATACAGACAATGGGGAAAAAGGATATAGTGTAACAACATTTAAAGATGCAGTCATATGCAAAACAGAACATAAAGAAAAGATTTTATAAACGCATGTAGGTTGGCAGTTGTCTTCTTTTTTTAAATTATTTGTTCCTCCCTGCCCCCACAGTGCTTTGTCTCCCTGCCAAACAGAACTGTCTTAAATAAAACCTTCAGATGGCCCACAATTCTGCAAAAGTAGGTTACTTTGTCTTCTCTTTTTATATAGCAATACTGAGATTTTAGTAGAAGAGTATATTGTATTTAAAATATTTTTATTAGGCATTATTAGCCTTATAAAATCTTTTTTATATTATTGACACATCCAAGTAGTGGAATTATAACAGAGAAAAGCAGCAACTAAAAAGGGCAGTTGTAAGGTAAAATCCATTCTACATAGATAAACTTACAGGAAGAACAGTTCTGAAATATTGAATACAATTCTGAAACATTTCAATACATGAAGTAATTAAAATATTTAGGTATTCTTCTATTAACATTTTTCTCCTTTTTTCCTTGCAGACAGTTTGAGAGTCAATGGTTCCTCTCACTTATTCTCAGAAGTTATTGATAAGGTAATGTATTTCAAAGACAGTCATGACCCTTTGTCTGCAGGAAATGGAAGCCCTAATTATTTTGCTGTAGTATGTTTATAAGAAGAAAATAAGATGTCTCTTAAATGTTCCGTGAAGCCTATAGAATGAGGATTCTGTAATGCCAGGGAATGGTACATAAAGTTATTCTGCTTTATCTTTTTATTCCTTCCCAAGGAAGGTACATCCCTCCTACAATAGAACGTCTTTTCTGACATCCAAGCTTAAGTGTGGTATTTAAGGTCCTATTCTCTAATGATGTTCTATTCAAATTAAAAACCATGCTGGTCTGGTCTCTGCTGTCCATCAGTCAAAGGAATGGTTTGGACCTTTCTTCAAATATCTGACCTTGGTGTAAGTGACCTTATAGGCATGTACATACTAATTTCCCTTTTCTTTGCTATACTACAGCATCATTTTGTTTTTAATTTCTTAAATTCAGAACAGAAAGTACTGAGTATGTGATCTCTTTCACGGAAATATGCTGTAAAATGAGAGTAGGAATCCATTGGATTAATTTGAAATATGGAATTGGATTTAAAAAGCAACGAAAGTAATAAAGAATTTTTTATTTATCGCAGGTCTGTAGGTTGCTATAGGATTATGTTAAGGTTGCCACTTTACTACAGAATTTGACACTGTGTTTCAAATCACTCTGGCAGATGGCTACTGTTGGTATTAAGTCACACGGACGTCTCTGGACAAGGAAAGCTTTCGGCTCTATAGAAGGTGTAAAAACCCATGGTGATGAGTAAATCTGACCTCATAAAAAGCACGAACCATTATGAACCCCTAAGCTCTTGCTTGCTTGAACTGCAGCATAAACCATTCAGAAAGACCTGCAATTTTCAACGTTTGTCAGTCCACAGCATCCACTCCGTTATCCCACGCAAGACTGATGTTAATTGATGCTACAATTATCCAGTCATTCACTTTACTTTCAAAATATTAGCACAACATAAACTTCTTTACTGTCTTCTGAGACTCTGGCACTATTATAAGAGCTATTGAAAACTAAGAGTCTGAGAGTTTCTTTTGCCACACCCTTAAAGATGTTAAATCAGTTACCTGAATAGAACAATTTTTACACGCCAAAGCAGGTGGTCAACAGTAGGAATTTAGCACAGTCAAGTTTAAAGACTTTCAAACATGCCAGTTTCTGCAGACAGTTACTCATCCAGATCATGAGCTCAAACACACAACATCCAAGCTCTGTAACTAGAAGTGAGCCACTACATACTGAAGTAATATTTCATAAATGTGATTAGAGCAGGCATACCATTAAAAAAATGCCAGTCAGTCCCAGGAAAACCTTGTTTGGTTTTTCAGGCCTATGACTGGGGATTTGGCTTCTCTGAAAGTCTCTGAACTTCTGACTCTTACCAATCCTAGCAGAAAAATAGTCTGGAAAAAAGGAAGGGGATGGGAAAGAAGAGGAGGAGCACAAAAAGAATCTGCAGCTTGCGAGAGTGAATAGATTGTCATCTACACTTGTCAGAGTCAGTTTCTCAGAGCGGGTCTAGATTCGTGTTTTAGCTTGGATCCAAAGCACACTTTTGAAGGGCAACTTCTGGTGAGTCCCCACGTGCTGCACTTCAGTGCAGACTGCAGAGCAGGTTTGGAGATTTCTTTCAATCAGTTGGCAGAACAGAGATCCAAGAGTGCACTTAATTTGTTCGATCTCCTGGTGAGCATTCAGGTACAGGGCCAGTCCAGAGCTATCATGATATGAGACCACTCACGTGTGGTTAAGGCTGTAAACCAAGTCCTTGGTACCAAATGTTTTGTCCTACAGATCCACTCAGGCCGCAGCTAACTCAGGGACAGCCCCAGAGCAGTTCCACAAAACATTTGCTTGATAATATCAATCGTAATCTCTAACTTATATTCAGTCTTTTAATCACATGGGGATATTTTCTGTCAGATGTTTTTTCACCAGTGGAAAAGGGAAGACAATAAAAGGGAAAGATAAAACCATTATGGATACGGATGAAATATTTGAGAAGGCAGTACCTGCCTGGTACCTGCCTGGTATTCTGGTACCTGCTTGCATACTCAGATGGTTCCTACAAACTCACAGAGTCAGAAAAATGTTGATTGGAAGTGACAACTGGAGATCACCCAGAACAACCAGCTCCTCAAGTGGAACTAGTGTCAATATCAGACCATGTTGGTCACAGCTTTGTCTGGCCAAACCTTGAAACCCTCTGTAGATGGGTGATTCCACCATCTCTCTGGGCAACCTGTTTTGGTTTTGCATGGGCCTTACAGGGAAGAATTCCTCCTTTATGACCAATATAGATACGCATTACTAAGATAACTTGATGCAGCTAAAACATCAGAATTGATATTACCAACAAATTCCTCATTTGTTCATGTAATGTCCCTGTTTATAAGAGTAAATATGAGCTTGGGGAAAAACAGAGGACCAGGTGACAGAAGAATGTAAGGCAAAAAGGGAAGGTGGAGTGGCACAGGAAAGAAGGGGGATACCAGACACAAGGTATATTAGCAAGGCAAGAATTGCTTCATAATAGTGCCTTCCGCAATTATCTCTCATTCAAGTAGTTGCACCTAATCTAGCTGAAGATCTGACATTCAGTTTTAAAACCTTGCCAGTGATATATATTTTGATTGTTTAAATTAAATTTTTCTTTACTCCTCACGTTACTGTTTGGACTCTTCAGTCTTGCAAAAATAAGTAAGACATGGGAGTCAATGACACTTCCTTATTATTAAATCCATGGTCCTGTTTTGCTTTCATTTTCTTTGCATGTGTCCTGGCATTTTTCACCTTTAAAAAAATATTTAAAAAAAATACATTAGCAATCATAACAAAAAATACATAAGCTATAAAGAAAAATAACAAGTCTTGAGAAAAAAAAAAAGATGGAAAATTGGTGATGGAAATTTATTTAAAGGGTACTTAGAAATTCTATTTTTTACTCCTGAATATATTGTGAATTTCACTGTCTGGGATCATTAGAAATTGGCTAAGATTTATCCAGTGGCACTGGAAAATTTAAAAGAATCACATTAACCTAATTCAGTTAAAAACAGACTTCTGAATGACTGTTATTTTAAGACTGGAATTAAGCGAGCAACAGCTCCAGTATCTTTGCACACATGCAATGTTTTCTAACCAAAAGACTGTAACTTTCATGTAACCACATTTGAAAGTGCTATAAAGAGATTCTTCTTTTGTGTACCAGGGTGTGGTGGGTTGACCCTGGCTGGAGACCAGGTGCCCACCAAAGCTGCTCTATCACTGCCCTCCTCAGCCAGACAGGGGAGAGAAAACAGAAAAAAAGGCTCACGGGTCAAAATAAAGACAGGGAGAGATCACACAGCAACTATCATCATGGGTAAAACAGACCCCAACTTGGGGAAATTAGTTTCATTTATTACTATCAAATCAGAGTAGGGTAATGAGAAATAAATCCAAATCTTAAAACATCTTCCCTGCACCTCTCTCTTTTTCCCAGGCCCAACTTCATTGTTTCTCTGCCTCCTCCCCCTCGAAGCGGCGCAGAGGGACAGGGAATGGGGGTTGTGGTCAGTTCATCACACATTGTTTCTGACAACCTTTCCTCCTCAGAGGGAGGACTCTTCTCCTGCTCCAGCATGGGCTCCCTCTCACGGGAGACAGTCCTTCATGAACTTCTGAGGTTCTTCTGAGGGCTGAAGTTCTTCACAAACTGCCCCAGTGTGGGGCCCTTCCATAGGGTGCAGTCCTTCAGGAACACTGCTCCAACATGGGTCCCCCATCAGGCTACAGGTCCTGCCAACAAACCTGCTCCTGTGTGGGCTCCTCTTTCCACGGGTCCACAGGGACCGCCAGGAGCCTGTGTCACCATGGGCTTTCCATGGGGTCACAGCTTCTTTTGGGCATCCACCTGCTCCAGCACAGGGTCCTCCACAGGCTGCAGGAGGGTATCTGCTCCACTGTTGACCTCCATGGGCTGCAGGGAAATAGCCTGCCTCACCATGGTCTTCACCACGGGCTGCAGGGGAATCTCTGCTCCAGCCTGGAGCATCTCCTCACCTTACTTCTTCACTGATCTTGGTGTCCACAGAGTTGTTTCTCTCACATATTCTCACTCCTCTCTTCCGCCTGTTGTTGCACAGCAGTTTTTTTCCCCTCTGTTGTCACAGAGGCACTCTCACCATCAGTGATGGCTTTGGCCTTCGCTAGTGGCACATCTGTCTTGGAGCTTGCTGGCATTGGCTCTATTGTACACAAGGGAAGCTTCTAGCAGCTTCTCACAGAAGCCAACCCTATAGCCTTCCTGCTACCAAAACCTTGCCACACAAACACACAGGCTACAAGAGTACAGTGTACAGTACATCTACAGATGTAACACTTTAGTTATGGTAAAGAACGCACTTTTTGCTACTTGAAGAACAAAACATCTTTCTGACTTAATTCTCTTGTGCTGTCATTCCTGAAAGGTATGTACTAGTCTGCATGCATGCACACAGATTTTTTTCCTTTGGACCAAGTGGACCAGTAGACAACCTTGCCTGACCTCCTACATATCACAGGTCAAAAAAAATTCACCTTGTAATTCTAGAGCAATTCTGTCTACACGCTAGTTTGTTTACAGGCTCCTAAGCTACTCACACTACTCCCCTAAAATGACTAACGGTGCTGGCGAGATGAAGCTGCAGCACAGTCTAACGACTTTCACTTGTACAAGCACAAAATTATGGCCTCCAGAGCAGCCTTGGGGAAATTCTCAGAAAAACACCTGCAAGCCTTAATAAGGCATTGTAATTTGTCAAAAGGGTCCGATCTAACACCTCTCAACACTGCACTTCTGTAAGTAAATTTACCTCTGAACCACTGAAATTAAACTGCTTCAAGGCACCATAAAACTAAGGAAATGTAGTAATGTCCAACAGAAAAAATTCATCTCTGAACCAACTGCACCAATTGTCCTGACACTCTCTCACACACAGAGCTTTAGGCAGAATGAAGGAGCATGGCTTGTTGTGCAGAAATTGAAACAGTTTATGATGCTTTGCCATGAGTTGAAACTACACGGCTCAAAACTTCTCAAAACACTTTATTCTTCTACCTGCCAGAGTTCTTCTGGCTTAACAATCACCATTGGACATCAATGGATTTTGAAAAACATACCATGTTCAAAAATGTTTTTCTGTGAGTTTCAACTTTTGTACTTCTTATTGTGGTACATCTTGCATGAAGACAGTCAGAAATTTAACTTCAGGGCCTACCAATATAGCCTAACAGGCTATCTAAAAACAGGCTGCACCTTTCCAGGTGAAAAACATCCACCACTAGATGAATGCTTAATAGCAAAAGACTTTGCCATACAAGTTATCCCAAGTAACTACTAAGAAGAACAAACATTTAAGAAAAAAACCCCAAGCAAACAGAAAAGGCACAAGTAGAAAAGACTCGTCCATGAAGCAGATCAGGGCTAATGAAAGTGTTTTCTTTCAATATTACTTAAGATTTGACAAAGACGCATGTCTTTTTTAAAGCAGTGTTTGCATGCTTTTTCTCTTCTGGGCGTGAAGATCCAAGAAACACACATGGATAGCTGCTTTGAACTAAGCAGACCTCACTTTTTGTCAGCCAAGATTACAGTAGTGTGTCATCCAGCAGTATAAGCAAGGTAACAATGTCCCCAGGTCGAGTCCCCAGGTCATATGATCCTTGTGACAACATGGGGGGTTGAACTAGATGATCCTTAAAGGTCCCTTCCAACCCAAATCATTCTATGATTCTACAAAAAATGAGCTAAAACTAAGCTCAGTGTGGAAGATGCAGGTTCTGTATCTCTATCCCTGACCACAGTCCTCCTTTCAAGCCTACAGACTGGCTTTTCCATCCACTGGAAACATATTTTTTTATAGCTAGCTGCATCACAAGAGGGATTGTTAAATGTGTATACCTCTTTCAGGAAAAAAAGGAGCGAAGTATTAATCTGTATTCAGACTAGCCAAGATTTGCCTTTAATTTCTGCTAATATGTAGGAATGGCCTTTGGAAATACAGAAATTTCTGAAGTAATTTGTTTGTAGAATTATACTTATCAAAAGAAAAACTAAATTCCAAAACTTATGGGACTGTTCCCTTCTGAGTTGTATTTTCAGAATCATCTCCAGTAAGAAAGAAAATAAGATGCCCCATATAAAACTAAAATTTTTACTCTTTGACTTACTAACATTCAGCTATTGCAAAGCTCAGTATGAAATTTGGCTGAAATATCTATATACCAACCACTTCACACACTGTAAGAGATTATCTGCCCCAAAGTGGAGATAAGCAGTGGGTCCAATCTGCATTAATCAAAGCAAACACATGCAAATTTCAGATGAGGCTGGAAGGCAAATGTACAAACTAGAAGACAGTAAGTGTGTAACAGGCGTTTGGAAGGCATTGGTCAAGCCATTTGACATTAGAAAGTTATTTCAATCCAATGAGACAGCCATTCCAACACATACAGGAAAAGTTGCAGGACGCTATGGATGAGAGGGCGGGAATGGATCAGATGACGTCAAGTCCTGACTCCTTGAAAGCACTTCCTCCGAAGTGGAACAGACTGTTCAGGTTTTCCAACAAACTTTCCAACTAGGTATTTCATGGAACAAAGATGCAACAGAGGGATAAACTCCAACATCACAAAACCTCTAGCACTCACGCAGAAAGGAATCTCATGATGACCTGCCACGCTGCTCTCCGGGCATGTCTTTGCAAACCCAGCATATTTTAACTGTAAGCTACTCATAGCCACAAACATGAGAAATACTACAGAAGCAGACACACCCCCACCAAGCTCTAAAAAGGAGGCCAGCATTCAAAACCTCAAAAGCAGGTTACAAAAAACCCAAAGGGTAAAAATCACTTTTCCTTGCATAGCTCAAACTGAACTGGTTTTTGAACCTCCAGGGATGATACCAGGGTATATAAAACAAACACCAAGTATTTAAATCAGACAGTCTGGAAGCAAGCAGTAAACATTCTGCATCAGTTACATTGGTGTGCAAAGTCATTGAGAAGAACACAAATTAGCACATATTACGCTGATTATTTTCTCAAGGGGACAGTGTGTAACCATAAATAGAAACACTTAGAGCTAGTAAAAGGTCAGCAACAGAAAACTGTGCAGATAAACTATGACCTCAATTATTTTATCAAGTATGGAAATGGACCTAAATAACAGCAGCAAAGCAAGATTCCCAACTCCGTATAGGATTCCAAGCACATCAGAACAAACGTAAGCATTGCATTATATGCACAAAGTGGGATACATCTTATGCTCTAGCAAAGTTGACAGAAAATAAAAAATAGATAAATCTAACCTAACAGCAAAAAATCACTTGACTGACAAAAAAACTGTTACATTATAAAAAAGAACACAGAAAAGCCCTTCCCTCCCTGAAGGTTCAAAGGAAAAGCAATTAGTTCTTTGTACTATGATATTTAATTCCACATGGTTTGGGAGTAACAATAAAAGTCATAGTTCAGGTAATCAAACATGTTGAGAAGCCAAAATACAGATTTATTTTTCAGCTTACAGGACTAACATCATGCAGGCAAACATTTTAAAGGGCTCCTCCAACCTGAAGATTACCAAATAATTAATTAAATAAGTAAACCAGCAAACCCACCAGTCCAACTCAAGGCACAACAAAGCAGAGTCAACCGTAGAGTCACCAAACTGAAGACCGATAATCCACGCTGACTGCGAAGAACTAAGCCACCGGAAAACACGAGAGGAAAACAAGCATGAGGGCGTTGGCTGGGACCACACAGGGAACAACAGCATCGGAGTGACCACAAACCACAGCAGCCGGAGACCGCCGAGCAGTGACAATGCGACGGCTCCCTCGGCTCTCAGCCATGGCAAGCGCAGCTAAAGCCCATCCCCGCATCTAGGTCCCACAGGGGTCGCCTTCAATGATGTCGGGCTCTGTAGCATCACTGCCCAGGTTTTCCTCACCTCAGACAACGTTCCTGCATTTTAGAAAATGCAGCTGTGGCTCCAACCCTTTGCTGCCAGTTTTGCCCAGAGGAATTTTAACTCCTCAAAATAACAGTATTAAAGAAATAGTGGAAACAAACTATTTCTGTTCCTCCTCACCTACCCACACCCCCGCCGCCCCCCAAATAATTATTTTGGTCATATGCCAGGCAATTCTTCCCACGCATGTACACGTGTGGGGAAAGATGCGTCCCTTCTTCAAGAGCTTAGCCAGGCAGTGGGGACAGGAGAAGCTCATGTCCAGAACAACACCTGCAGACCTGAGCACTCTGAGGATGGTACCAAGGGACCACCTGCGAGCACATTACCTTCCCCCGGTTTCCTCCCAAGGCGGGATGGGGATTTTTTTTTTTTGGGGGGGGGGGGGGGGTTCTTTTTTCAATACATCCCACTTCTTGTCCCAAGGCCTTCCTTTCTCCTGTCACCCCACAAAAAGCCCCCAGCAGCAGCACTGCTCTCTCCTGGCAAACCACAAACCCACCCACCCCGTTTCCCCTGAGCCAAACCTGGGGCTACCCACAGCTCGTCATCTAGACACTGCCATAACCCCACCTAGGCCCTGGGCCTCCCAGAGCAAACACTTGCCAAACCTGAGCCACAACGTAAGGGTAAGAAACCACCTCACCTTCTCCCCCCGAGGTAACTACCCCAGTTGCTCTGTTTGGGGTGCCGTCAGCAGGGCCTGTGGGGCAGCCCCTGTGGGGCAGCGGACACGGCTGGTTCCAGCCAGCCACAGCCGACCCACCGCAGGGCTGGGCTGGGCCCTGCAGCTGAGATGGCAGCTCCACCGGGTAAAAAACACTGCAGAGCAGACAGGAGTGAGGAAAAACGTGTGAGAGACAGCCCAAGGTTGGTGGAGAAGGAGAGGGGAGGAGGTGCTCCAGGTGCCGGGGCAGAGATTCCCTTGCAGCCCATGGAGAGGAGCAGGTTCTCTGGCAGGAGCTGCTGCCTGCGGGAGACCCAAGCTGGAACAGCTCATGGAGGACTGCAGCCCATGGGAGGGAACCCACACTGGAGCAGGGGAACAGCGTGAGGAGGAAGGAGCAGCAGAGGAGCTGTTATGGACTCACCACAATTACCCGTTCCCCATGACCCCACCATCGCTCACAAGTAGTAGAAGATTCAGAACTGAACAAGGGAAGTTGAGCCCGGGAAGAAGCCAGAGGGGCTGGGAGGAAGATGGTTTTACTTTCGTCTTTGTTTCTCACCATGCAATGGTATTTTAATTGGCAATAAATAAATTTTCCCCAAGTTGAGTCTGTTTTGCCCATGACAGCAACTGCAACCAACCTCTTTATCTCAACTTACAAGCTTCATCTTATTTTCTCCCCACTGTCCTATTGAGGAGGGGGAGTGAGAGAGAGGTGGTGGTGATGGTGAGGAGGTGTTGGCAGCCAGGAAAGGTTAACCCACCACATGCTCACCGAAAAAAAAAAAATTATATTCAACACTTTAGTTCAACAGAGATATGGGGAGAAACAATTTCACATAAGTAGCCTTCGCAACTCTGTTCAGTGCAGAAGAAAACACACACCTAGGTTAGAGACTGCTAACAGGTTCATGACTTAAAATTAAGAGAAAGGGTAGCAGGGTGGGGAAAACTCTCAAAAGATATTTTTTTTTCCTTCTAATTTCTTGCAGTACTAGTAAACATAGGTGGTATTTGTAAAAATAGTACAAAATTATCAACAGAACTGACATTTGAGACATGTGTTGCTGGTTCTTTTCAATCCTCCAACTATGTGGGCACTGAAAAGCCCATTTTGCAGATTGCACTGTAAGAATACATTTAAAAACTCTCTGAAATCACCTCACCTAGCATATTACACAACAGCAACATCAGTGATTTAAATTCTCAAAATTCTTACCTAGACTCTTGGTTTTTTTCTGAGGGCTAAGTCTTGTCTTAAATCAAATCTAAATGGAGTATGGTGTGCTTATAGTTTTGTATACTTTTAGCTCTGAAGACAGCTTCTGTAACAAGACTCTCAAAGTGTGATATATTCCTACCCAATGTAGGACTATGAAAAAGGTAAAGCCATTGTGTCTTCTGACTATAATATATTAAAAAGCAACATAGATGAGCAACCACAAACTCCTGTGGTTCTTCCAAGTTTCATGACCATTCCCTCCTCCAGGCCATTTTATCATAGGTGGGAGTACTTCCATGCAGAATTGCTCTGTGTTTTTTTAATAGCAAGTTTCTCTAGATTTTTTAATGCAGGAAAACACAAACACCATGATTTTTAGTACTCTCAAAATCTTTTGGGGCTGCTCTATGGTACTTATGACCTTCACCTTCCTCAGAGGACAACGTATGTTGTTACCTTAATAGAATTGCAAAAGAAGTCAAAAGGTCACAAAGAACTTTCAAAATTCGAAATTAAATAATATTTTTAAGCCCAGATTTATCCTTTCCTCCTATGAGAACTGCAATGTCTTGTATCAGTGCCGTGGCTTAACCACAGCCAGCAACCAGCTTGTCCTGTCTATGGTCCTCTCAGCTTCTATGAGAAGCTAAAGGAGTCCTTGACTTAAGCATTACTTAGCAACAACTAAAGCAATACATGTTATCAACATTATTCTCATACTAAATCCAAAACACAGCAAGCTACTGGGAAGAAAATGTACTCTATCCCATCTGAAATCAGGACAATCAGTTAAGCAAATTGCTAAACTGCAGGCATATTACACTGGGCTAAAAACCAGAAAACATCAGTAATATAGACACTAATTTCTTACTGGTAGAATTTTTTAAAAATACATTACTGAGCATACCAAAGGTGTTATTTTTGTCTCGGGAAGTTGATACTGAAAAAACTAAGAGTTTACACTCAAGCTAGAGTTAACATACTGTTTATAAGTTTCTTTGTATCCTCTGGAGCTAGGCATAGAATTCCAGAGAAGTCGAAAACCCAAACTTTAGTTGAGTTTTTCTTGTAAAGAATATCAGATGATACAAAAAGCTGATGTCCAAATCTGGACAACAATGTCTTCAACAATGTCTCAATTAAAATGAAATAATGTATTATATCTGACTGAAGTTGTAACAATAATTTTTTCTCAATCAATTTGCAGTTTGTAAAGGTCATCATGCTATTAAGAATTATCTTCACAGAAGTTCTTATGGGTTTAGTGTCTTTTCATTAACAGTGTAAAGAATCACTGGTGCAACTTGCAAATCACTGATATATTCATGCAATTGGAGCAAACTAACAATCTCCTTGATTAAAACCCACATACTTGTCCTTATTCCAATACGTGGTACATGATGCACTGAAGTTAAGCCAGTATACCAAATCTTCAGAAATAAAAGCTATCCAGTTTGCAAGAGGAAATCAGCTTTTCCTTCAAATCCATTCCTAAGCAGTTCTATTTTTCTGCATTTCTTTAAACAAGAGGTAATCACAAACAACAAAAACAAACAAAGAAAGGAAGCACTTGCAAAATGCTTCAGCTGGTACAACAGTTTCTAAGACACCTCAAAGCAAAGTAGTAACTCTCGCATGGTATAAATGGCCAGATTTGATATGTTCGCTAATATCTCATTGCACAAACGTGTCTGAGGTCTGTGCAATTCAAGCAGGTGGACAAAAAAAAAAAAAAAAAAGATACCACAGCGACCACCCAATTAATCTGTAGAGCGCAGACTGAGCACATAAAGGTAACAATTATTCTGCACTTACGCTCTGAAATACTTCTGAAGACTACAGACATGTTCAGAAGTACCCATGTGAATGCTACTGCCTAAGGCTCATTTTCAAAGGCTATGTAGGCAGCTTAAATACTGCAAGAGAGTATAGGCTTCCAAGCAAACCTGTAGCACTCTGTTCCATAATTTTAAAAGATTATTTGCTTCAAAAAGTTTAATAGCCTTTCTACTCTCCCCTTTGGGGCCCCTCCTGCCCTATGCTAGCTAGCCACCTAGTAGTGGCCAGATATGACTGCAACGGATCAGAAATACCTCGTTTCTAAGAGACTGCTGAAGTAGTCAGAGATACAGGTGGCTCCTTCTTCAATCCCCTAGTCAGGTGTAAAGACTCAAGGAAGGGCAGATGCATAATTGGAAATGGACGATGGCTACACGCAGCATAAGCAGAAGGGTTTTGATTTTCTCAACTGAGGGAGCCTGTTTGGCAAATGAAGGATGGCCCAAAAATGCAGAGATGGAGGAGCTGTTCAGAACACTAGCTCAGCAACAGCAAAAAAAGCTAGTTTTTGAGGGAAATAATAGGAAAAGCCCTTACAGATTAAGACTACTAGAAGTTTGCAAGGACCTTTGTTTCTTAAGAAAGTTGAGATGATTACCCAGGAAAGGACATTTTATTCTGACTAAATATAGAGGAATTACTGTTGAAAATTGAGATATGATAGATAATTGTGTCACAATCATGAAACAATGAAGTTTAGCATGCTAAGAACAGTAGGATTCTGAGCGTGACAGGATGAGGGTAATGGACTTGGGAGAGGCAACAGAGAAGAACAAATAATTAAAAGATGCCTAGAATACAAGACCTCTGAGAAAAGACTGAAGGAAATGAGTTTGTTTAGTCCCTTGGGGAAAAAAAAGAAAATCAGCCTAAAAATGCAACTAAAAATACTGATATCAGATTTTAGGGAACAGAAAAAAAAAAACAAGCCAAAACAAACAAAAAAAAAGGAAACAAAGAAAAGAAACACACAACTGTAACTTTAAGGGATATTGAAATTTTAAAACAGATTATTTTTGGAGGCTATGGAATCTCTTGTCTCCTTATCTGGAGACCTAAAAAGATATTAGAAAAATATTGAATGAAGGATGATTTAACTGATTCATCATACCTATATACAGAGAAATGAATTAGATTCGTGTATGGAAAAACCTTCTGGCCCTATATTTCCACATAGTGATATGCAGATTTCACAGCATTAAGCCTTTCTTGCTTATTAACACATCTTGCT
The DNA here is from genome assembly GCA_003697955.1 of Calidris pygmaea. NCBI lineage: Eukaryota > Metazoa > Chordata > Aves > Charadriiformes > Scolopacidae > Calidris > Calidris pygmaea. The sequence continues at coordinate 4,466,741 of QJSC01024120.1, forward strand.
TCTTTAAGGCAAGAAAATCAAGAAAATCAAGGTACGTCTTTCACCAAGGTACCAAGTTATTTCCAAGTAAATTAAACGGAAAGACTTCAGTAAGAAATGGATTTTATGTAAAGGAAATTGCAAGTAAGATGTGAAACTGCAGCACAAGGCCTCAGAACAGCTAAGGTCCTAGTAAGGAGCCATGACAGCCCACAGCAGAAGTCTGAAAAACAAGTCACCCTGCTGCTCTGGCACATGCTCCAGCACCTACAGGAGGAACCTGGGAATGGTGCATTGGATCTAGGTAGAGACCTAGGGCTAAACCTGAATAATTATACCTAGTAACTGAAAAATGTAAACCAAATGCAAACATTCTAAGCTGGTAATAATAAGTGAATTCTGGGCTGCAAAGCCACTCACGCTGAGGCAATCCTGTTGATAACAAGTAATTATGAGAGGGCTGTTTACTTGGGAAGAGTTTTGGCAGAGACAAGAAGGTGGAAGGCTAATAAAAAGCTGTTACAACCTCAAGAAAAAAAGTGAGAATAAAATACTAAATTGAGAATCAAATGACAAATTGATTGGAGAAAAAAGGAAGGAGAGTCTTCCCATGGTAGGTGTGTGGACACCTGCAGATAGTAGTAATGCTGACATGCAGATTCAAATCCATGAGGAGGCTGGAGGAAATCCCCTTGGGTGACATGCTGGAGTTTCCCCATCAGGTTTATGTTCTTAAGATTTGAGGTGATGGGGAGGGTGGAGGCAGGAAATAGTTACACCTCAGTACTTAAAAATCGTAATTCCTACATGATTCTGTATCACTTGATTGCATAGAGTATAGATTATTTTCCATAAGACTATTTTGCTGCTCTACCTATTTCCACTTAAAATACCAATAAACATTTTAATAGTTCAGATAAGCTAAGTCTAAAGTCTCCTGTCTAAAGTGGGGAGTAACAAGCCTTGGCAGTACCAGTAATGTATCTATATAGCAATTATTTCTGATGTTCTTATAGGATGTATGAGTGAGATGATAAAACATTATCCATGAAGCAGCACAGAGAGACAATGGCAGGGCCACAAATAATACATCTGCTATGGGAACAGCAACTTCCAGGAGCCATACGCTCAGCAAAGACCCATCTCCACAAGCCCAGAGGAGAACAGGGGCATGGAACTGCAGACAGGAACCCAGACTACAAACCCGTAAGGTAGGAACATCCTGCCTGGTCCCCTCCCAGAGCTGACCCAGAAGAGCCTCAACCCCTGTGTCCAGGTATGAAACCCAAAAAGACAAGTCATCATCAGCAGCCCTTTGGATCACCTTTAGGATGAAGTGGGGCTGCTGTCCAGGGGTGTGGGACACATTACGGGACACAGGGGATTGCATGGGGACTTTAAGAGAGGAACCAAAGACGTGAAAGGGGATGGATTTAGGTGATTTGGTGAGGAACAAATGTGCGAAGATAGAGGAGTAAGGGGATAAAAAGGGCTGGTCACGTGTGAATAGTGGTCTCGTCGGTACACTTGTCTGGCCATGTCCTGGGCCTCACCGATGCAGTCTGTTCTCTTGTTAAACGTCTTTCTGGCTCACTCCTGTGTGAGTGGCTCTCTACTTGATGTGCGTGTATGGGGCCGGGTCTGGGTGCAGCAACTGGAGTCAGACCACCAGCTGGAGGGCCCATGTGTCTGTGGCACCAGCACTGCAGCACATGCAAGATGAAGCCAGACTAGCTGGTGAGCAGGGGATGGAGGCAGGGAGCCTGGGGCAGAGGGACCTCTAACAGCCAGCCCTAGGTGGGAGACTTCCTGTGCATCCCCAAGGGCAAGAGCACAGCGGGGTCCACTATGGGACCAGAAGAGTCCTGGTCAACTCTGTGTTTGTGTGTGTCCAAGTGACATGGCCAGTACCAGCAGCCAGAGCAGAGCTGTGGCCACAGGGGCTTGTGCACCCTGATGCCAGCAACCGGTAACCAGGGCAGCTACAGGGCAGACTGAGTGACTCCAGCTGCTTACAGGATCCACATTTCCCATATGGATATATATGGATCTTCCCAGGGGACCTAGTCCTTCCCACCGAGAGAGAGGAGTAGGATGAAGTCCCTGGTGCTGTCTGTGGTCGTGTGAGCGGTCCGCGTGTCCATCTGCTCTGGCTGTGTGCACAGGTACACGCACAGTGCTCACGTGTGCTGCATCCTTGTGTCTGCTGGGAACGCAGGCTCAGCCTTGCAACTGGATGGACGTGGGGACATGGAGCCGCAGCAGCCTCACCTGCCTCAGGCTGCCAGATGCAGTGTGACTTATTTTCCCCTAACAGTGTAGTGTTAAACCAAATATAGACAAGGCTGAACCTCCTCTATAAACCTGATGTGCAAGCAATGCACTGTAGTCTTACCAAGCTAAATAAAAATCAGTTTGACTTATATGACTATGGGTTAAAAAATTATTAACTAAAATAGTATTAACAAATACAGAGTATTTCTACCAATGACCACTAGAAAAGTGTTCTTGAAGAAACATTGTAAGAGTCCAATTTTCTCCGCTAAGATTAACAAAGAAATAGGTAGCTGCAATGCTTAAGCCATTTCTATGATAAACCTTGTGCCACTGCTTCAAGGGTGCAATATTTTGATTCTTTTCGTACTCAAAGAGAAAGGGACGCTCCAAGAACATAGCTAGCAATCAGAAATTCTTTATTTCTATCTAATCCCTTCCTGGCAGTGGGCAAGTCAGATAAAATCTCTCTTTTAGTTCCCCCACCTCTAACAAGCAAATTGCTTGACACAAAAAAAATTAGCAGCTACTAGGCAGCAGTGAAAATTAATCAGTGCTTATTTGTACAGAATTCTGAAAGTGAAAAGGACAATTTGCATCAGTGAGGAGTCCTAAAATGACACAGCACTGGCAACATGAAATACAGCCGGGAAGAGGAAGAGAAACAATTTTTTTAAAATACAATTTCTATAAGTAAAGGGAAGAATTACACCCTATTTCCTTCATCTATTTTATTTTTGTAGCAGGGACAAAAATAAAGCTTAAAGTAAGGCCAGTCTACTTAAACATTCAGTTTATAAATACAGAAACGATGTCATCCTTAAACAAATCTCCTGAAGATACTCATCTGGGAGAAATCATGAGAAATGTGTACTCGGTACATAAGCACATGCAACAGCAGTAATTAAATCAAACATATCTCAAGCACATTAATTATACGTGATGTGAATTTTTCACTGCAAGTTAAATCAGGCACACTGCAGTTGACTAAGACTTAAATATCTATAAATAGGGACTGTGAATTTAACTGTAAAATGTGTCACCAAATTCTCTGTGCACCCTGGCAGAAATGCAGAAGGTTACGAATAGCATTATTTTATTTTCTTTAAATCAAACTAGACAGCACTTGAAATCAGGTATGCTTTTAAGATAGTGAAGAGGTGTCACAAATGGAGTGATTTGAGTTACTCTTCGTTACGCAAGATCATAAGGTCCTCCAAGTATTAAATAGCTGGCGGCAAGCTGAAGTGGTACAGCTTTCTGTTTGAAATCGATGCTAAAGTTTTCAGCAAAAGTACAGAATTTCTCAGTTTATGTGGTTTATTTGCTATTGGCTCGCTGAAGCGAATGGGCATCAGAAAGAGGTCAGATTCCTTGTAAATGTCTCTACTTATTACAAGAAACACTTCCAACGGCAGGGAGCAATTTGGCAGCTCCACAACACGGCAATTCCACTCCCACCCCAGGGCAGACCCAGATTCTCTTCAGAAGGCTCACAGGCCAAGACGCAGACTGATCCCCTTAATCCACGTATGCTGCCCATCTAATCTTGAAACTACTTTGCAAGTAAAACTGCCAGTGGCTTCAATGAGAGTTCTAGGAGTGGCCACAGGCCTTGTCACCTGCTACAAAATATTTAAAGTCCCAGCTCCTGTTCCTTTAAAAAATTGCTTGAAAAAATTACATGAAAATGGCAAATCCTTCTTCTGGTAGAATTCAATAATGGCATTTTATTAAGCCTGCTCAACTCAGCAGAGTGGGGTGGCAAAGAGAAAAGGCTGAAAAGCCTTCCAAGCACAAGTTTTGCATTAACAATGCCACCTGACAAGCCATTAAAAAAGGCTACATAGTTTTCAAGGCATAGGATTTAAAAATCTATAATCTCACAGACACTGGCCGCAACATAATGGCCCAATTCAACTTTGTTGAATTTTATCAGGGATTAACGTCACCTGCTTTAAGCAATTTATTTTCTAATTCCACGGACAGTGGGGGAGGCAAGTTTAAGAGAGTTTGTTCCCCCCAAAACAGGATCAGATCTTTCCTTCCAAACGGTAATCACAGATACCAGTCCCAGCTTCTCAGCTAACTACATAATCCCAAACGACTGGACTTTGGTGGAACCATAACAGGCAGCATACCAGCTGGCTTCCTGAAACACAGACTGCTATTTCACAAGGCAAACTTGTGCCCTGTCCCCAGTAATGGCATATGACTACTCAACATACAAACAATAGGTGGCCATCCACACGTTTGCTTTCTCAGCAGACAGCCCAGAAGCTGAATGCACATGGAGAGATGGAAAACAACTTCTATTTTAACTATTTAGGGCCAAACATTATAGGCACACTAGCAGGCTGAATGAGTGCAGCATACGGACAACCATGCTCTATGGAAAAACTAACAAGGTCAAGTCTGTCCATTTCACGCTTCTCAAATGCAGCTGAGTGACAAAATGACCTCAGTTTGACAAACTCCAACAAGGTATGAACCTTACATTGCACAGCATCTAGCTCTACACAAGGCAAATACAAATTCTATTTTTTTTCAGCTAATTTTAAATATCTCTTCACAACATACTTTTCAGAGGTGTCCTGGGAAGACTGAAGGGGTACTTTAACACCAGGGGTTCATTCTGAAATACTTTTAATGTGATGCAGCTTAAACACAGCATTTTTCACAATGCTATCAAAGTTTCTTGGTTTCTCCTTCTCCTCTCTGACTTCAGAAATACACTGAGGACTGTTTTTTTTCTGAAAGCAAGTGTTGTTTTGCCATTCTGTTCAATATTTCATGTACAGGTTCAGCTTTGAACTAAAAACCCCCAAAGAATCAAAGTTTAAATTTTAGATAAAGGTTACTATGCACAAAGAAAAGAGAAGCACAGAATTTGCAAAAAAATTAATGAGATCTGAAAACTTATGAGGACCTGTAAGGCCAGGATAATCAAGGTAAAGATACAATTTAGAGGAATGAAATAAGTAATTGCATTGATTTAATGATCTAGACTGCTAGGTTTTTGCATATTTTAAAATACTTCTAATGCCCTCTAGACTACTGCATCTTAAAATTTACTGCTCAAGAACTAGGCATCAGTTTTAAATGCTGGAATCAAATCGTCATGGGCCAACAGGGCAGTAAGTACACTCCTTCATGTATTAGCCAAAGGGAAATCATTACATATCTTCAATAGAGAGGGCTCTCTCGGTTTCTGTAGCGCAGGATTGCTTCTGTTTGGAGTTCCCAGGAATCGAGATCAGAATTCAAGCAGCAAACCAAACAAACTCTCAACCAAACCACAAGACCTCACCCGGACCTCAGCTGGAATCCCAGAACAAACAGGCACACAGACAACACACAAGGATATATAATTAGGAAAAGCTTTCCAGTTCCTTACAAGAAGAGTCTAGAAGAGCTGAACTTGATCTTAACAAAATAAAAACCTGAGAAGCTGGAAGGAAAAAAACCCCAACATTTTCTAACTGAAGGATGATCTTGGTATACAAATAAAATCTAAGACAGGAAATAACAGGTTGGTTCTGCAGCGACTTTCAAATGGGAGTTTTAGCAAAAGCAACAAAAAAGCCTTCATCCCAGCTGTTCTTAAAACGTCAAAAAATTATGCAAGGGATTAACGAAGACATCAGAAACTGGTAAAAACGCACTAAATTGCTGTAGCATGGTATTTCCACAGAAGTTTCCCTCTATTCTTGTTTTGAAAACAATGAAAGAGGAAGTTCCTGAAGTGCTATGAAATTGAGAAAACATCACAGCACACTCTCCCTGGTTTTCTACTTTTTCCTAAGCATTCATGGCTAAACACAGGACACTTGGATAATGGAGTTCAATAACACTGTAGAACTGCTCTTGTGTGCTTTCTTAAATCAATGCACTTTATCAGATTTTTGCCAAAATGCTACAGTAAAGCTGTGTAGTTGTATTTAGCTTACACTTAGCTGACTGGCATTAAGCTGATCAACATTTTCACAACAAGCAACTTAGTTCTCCACTAATAAAAGACATATCATGAGGTAGCTTTCCAGCAGTTGCATCACGTAACAGCTATGGCACTGTCACAGCAACACAACCTTGACTCAGGGAATTTTACTTCATTTCACCTACTGGCAATTAACAGAAACTTCTGATTACTGATTTGGGTATTAAGAAAAAAACATAAATGATTAAACACTTAGGGAAACACTTTTTCTCTACCTTCTCCAGCCTCGAGTTCAGTCCAACACCTTTTTCTTCCCCTCCCAGTTTAGCAACTTCTCTTGTTTTTACTACGTTATACTTAGTCTCTCCCAACCTCTATGGTCAAGCAACAGGCAACACAGGAGGTTGAAGCCAGTGTTGTATGGTTTCTTTCTCCTGCTCCTTACTTCCTACTTGTCTTTCTCCACTGCTGCTTGCTTCTGACTCATTTCCTCCACTCCAGCTTGAGTTCCTCCATGGGCTGCAGTCTGTCAGGGGTGACCCTGCCCTGGTGTGGGTCCTGCAAGACCTGTGACGTCTTGGGGCAACCTGCCCCAGCATGGGTTGCTTGGGAGCTGCAGTCCCTTGGGAGTGATGGTTGGTCCAGTGTGGGTCATCTCCTTCCAACAGTGCAGCTAAAGCCATGTTTCCTTTATTTCTCCTCCCTTCCAGCAGCCGCTCTCTTAAGTAAGTCTAAGCAGGAATGCCACGTGCTTCACTGACTGGATGAGGTTTTGGTGAACAACAGGTTGTTTTCATGAGTTTTAGACCTGGCTAGAAGTGGCCACGACTGGCTATATTTCATTTACATGGCAAGGTTTTGGCAGCAGGGGGCTGCAGGGCTGGACTCTGTTAGAAAAGACATGGGCCTGCCCCACGCCACATAACAGAGCAATTCATCAAAGACTGCATCCCACGGGAGGGACCCCCAATGCTGGAGCAGGGGAACAGTGTGACGGGGAAGGGTCAGCAGAGAGGAGTTATGCACTGACTGCAGCCGCCCCCCATGCCCTGTACCTCATAGGGCGGGAAGAAGTTAAAGGAGCCATGAATGAATGAGTGAAGTTCAGTCTAGGAAGAAGAGTGTAGAGAAAAAGTGGTTTAGTTTTGTCTTTGCTTCTCACTATCCTACTGTATTTTAAACTGGTAAGACATTAAATTAATCTTCCCCAAGTCAAGGCTGTTTTGCCCATGACAGTAATTGGTGTTTTCTTATTCTTTATCTCAACCCATGAGCCTTCTCATCTTACTTTCTCACTCTGTCCTGTTGAGGAGGGGGAATGCGAGAGCAGCTAGGTGGGAAGCTGGAAGTCAGCCAGGGTTAAACCCATCACACTGGCACAGGGTAGTTCATGGTCTCTGCAGAACTGCTCTCTACCTTCTTTTGTCCAGCCCTGTATCATTGCCAAAGGCTCTGCCACTCCTGGTGCAGGGCTCAGCCTTTGTCCTTTTAAAAATTTCATTAGGTCCCTGACATTCAGGTCATCTGAGCAGCAACCCTGCCCTCCAAAATACCAATTGCTCTGCCCAGTATGGCATCATTTGCTAAAATTTATGAGTGCCTTTTGTCCTCTCTTCTGGGTCACTGAGAGATGTTGAACACAACAGGACCCAGAACACACCTCTCTTGATACTGGCCTCTCAACAGCACATTAATCATGACCTCTGAGCCCAACCATCCAAACAGTTTTTACCCATCTGGTTTTCCTCTCTCCCAGACTGTAATGTCCCAGTTGGATACAAGAACATTGTAGGAAGGTAAAAACCTTGCTAGAGTCAAGGAAAGTAATGTCCACTGCTCTCCCATTGTCTGCAAATGGTCATCACAGAAAACAATCGGGTCAGGTATGATCTATCTTTGGTCAATCCATGCTGACTGCTCCTGATGACTGCCTTCTCCCTCATGTGCCCAGAAATATGTTCTAACAGGACTCACTCCAACATTTTTCCAGGGACAGAAGTGAGGCTAATCAGACTGTACTTTCCATGACTGACGTTTTCTTTTGAAGATGGGTGCAGCATTTGCCTTTCTCAAGTTGAGGGGAACCCTTCCCAATCCGCATGACCTTTCAAAGATCCCAGAACAGTCGTGCAAATCCTTCCAGATTTAAACTTGATTCCTGGAACACAGACAGTATAAATGACTTCTGTGTAGTCACTAACCACCCAAAACTAAAAAAAAAGATGGAAAACAGTTGTACTTGAAACAGAATAATTCCTGATTGCTTATTTTCAGTACTCATTTACTTTGTTTTGATTTAACATACTATTGTTTTGCTTTTGTACTGTAAAAGAAACTTAATGCAAATTTGAAACATTTTCATAAATTTAACTATACCGTTCTCTCTGAAAGCTCTAGAAACTTTGTACCACACCAGACAGCAAGATACACCAAGGTACAATTTGGATTGAGATTCAATATACAGAAATGTTGAGATAAACTAATTATATTACCCATTCATTTACACTGAGGCCCTCTGTAATACTGCAGAGAGAGGCATAGCATAAAAATCCAAGCAGAATGGATTTCTGGATTATATTTGCAAAATAGTACCCAACATATTGTAGGTCACTTTCCGTTCCTGCATGAGTAATTTCCATTTGTGTTGTCTCAGGCATACTGTTGTATTTGTGACATGAACTAAATTATATTGCTATTCTCTATTACTTCGAGATATGACAGTATTTTGCACCAAACCAATCTACTTCAAATTTCCCCACTTCCTCTGGGAATTATCTTGGACATTTTCCCTAATGTAGAATCACTCAGTAAGCAAAAAGAGCATAGCTGGTTTTAGAGACAACGCCCATGAAAACTGAGCAACAGCAATATCAGCCTGCAGAACTGATTACTTCAGGCTTCAGTTGTGGCTCTGACATTATTAATTTGCAAATATCTACTCTCCTTTTAAATTGCATCACAGAACTTACATTGAAAGGACAAAAGGAAACAGGCAGGAAACAAGCCATAATCACAACTCACAGAGTAAACGTGTCCTAACCCAATCCGTGCTCCACCATATATTAAAGCTTCTTGTCAGACTATGAGCCACAGAGGATCTGTGTCAGGTGAAAATACTTCAGATGTACTGGCAAGTACAGAGGCTTCAGATTCTGACAGAGAGAGGCTCAGCCAATCTGAGCTTTCTGGGATTTCACATCTCCTTGAAAAGCAAGAAAGCCAGACTCCTTCCACTCCACCTACAGATTACTCGTATAAAAATGATGCTCAGACGTGTTACAATCTCTAACCAATATGTGAGACAGCTAGCATTCAATATAGCATATAAATTAACAGGTTTAAAATATTGGTAAACAAGCAGACATTACACTGGGTTTATAGCCCCCACTTAAAACCATAAACAGACCCCCTTTTCAGGTGACTCCTGGGTATATGTCGTAAGATTTCAGCTCAGCATCTAAATTATACATTGGAAGTCACTGGTTAGAATTTTTACAAAGTCATTGGTATTCTCTAAAACACATACATGGTTCTTATCTTGTCTGCTACAGATTACATACGAAATCTGATCAGATCTGGCCAGAGTCCAGGGCCGTAAAGGTATTCATAAAATGATATATATGAGTATTGTGATGGAGGTACTATTTCCATGAACATGGGATTCCTGCCTCATAAATTAAAACAATTCTGTTGCTCAGACAACCCAAAAGAAGCTCAAATCCCTATGGCTTTTTATTCTTTGTCTGCTAAACCACCATCAGTTATTACTATAACAAAGTTAATTCTAACACCTGAAGAAATCCTGATCAGACAAGAAATAGAAGAATCTATGATGAGCCCAGAGTTACAGAAGCAATGGTTGTCCAGAACATACGACCACCTGATCAACTGGCAACTGTTTATATATAAATGAGTTCAGTTTGTCTTCTTCTCAGAGAAGAAAGTCAATGCATTTTCCCATTATCTGGTCATCACTTTCATTAAAAATTAATGGCTTTATTTCTGAGGCCTATACTTTTCCAAACTTGGCTGGAACTAACCAGCAAGGGTACTGCTATGAGGAAAAAAAGGGAAGTGGACGCAAAAGGAGGGGCATGTTTAAACCACATACAGAAACAATCCAATCACACAGTTATATGACAGCATACCAAAACCTCTGCAGTCACTGAGTCATATCTTGAGACGCCATCTGACACAATCTAATCCATGTCCCTGTCCCTGAAGTCAGCACCAGGGACACAGATGACATTTCTGATATGTGTATTTATGCATTCTCAAAGGCCTCCAAGCATCCACGGTTACTTGGTCAGATTCGGGCGTTTCAACATTCTTACTGTTGGTAAAGTTATCCCAAGATCTCATCTGACTCTTCACCACTTCAGTGGAAGCTGGTTAGCAATAACCAGTCCTGCCAAACCAAGCACAGACTGCCACTGCTTTATTACCACAGCTATTTTCAGTGCCCTGTACAGATCATCTCTTCTTTGGCCTAAACATCCCCACTTGATAGTGGGGATTCACCCTTCATGGTCTTGCCTGTCCACCTATAGACACTCCTTCAGACTCTCTCCAGCTCTCTCCAAGGCAGCGTGCCAAACAGGATACACCATGTGAGCCCTCACCGAGCATCCTCCGTGCCTGTCCTAAGGCTACATTCCCCTTCTCTCAGTACAGCAACTGCCTTTCAGTAACAATGCCCCACTGACAACCCATCTTACGCTGTCATTACCTGCAACCCCCACAGAAGTTTCTGCAGACCTGCTTCTTCGCCAGCTGCTCCCCCACCACAGCACCATGCACCTTGCTCTGGTCTCTGCTGAAGAACACATCCCTCTCCCTTCCCCCTCTGAAGACTCACTGTTTTTCTGTCCAACACCCTGGTGGGTCCCCTCAGGCTGCCACCACTCTACTCTAGTTTTCACTCCTGTAATAACAATGCTGAGTACTACTGACAAAATCCAACTTGATGCATGTTTCCATTTCAGCAATGAGTTAGTAGATTCCTCTCTGTGGATAGCATGGTACACCTTACATCCGAGACTGAAGTGAATCTCACAGGAAGCACGAAGTGGAATTTACCCCACCTCTTCCCACTGCCACTGAAACAAATAAATAAATCTAGACCAGAAGCGTATCAGGAAATCTTCTGCAAAGAGAAGAAAAATACTACACTTAACATTTTTTTTAAAAATCACCCAAAAAAGTTGACTTGACTTGGATACCTTTGTATCCCGCACTTGCAAGAGAAAAAAAAATTAAAAACATTGCCAAAAATAATCAGTCATCCAAACAGTCATAGTCTTCGAACAATTCTCCCTTGAGAAGCAGAATTAAAAATATATAAGGTAACAGATTAATAAAATCATACTTTAGTAAAATAAAAATCAACCTGTAAAATTCTTAAAAAAAGAAAAAAGAGTAACTTACTACAATTAGATTCTTTCTTACATCTTTAACCTGCTTTTCAAAGTAAATCTCTTGATTCAGCATTGACAAAGAACACATACATCTCTCCTTAAGCTACTTAACCTTGTTCCACATTTCACAACCTCTGAAAGCACCGTGTCATAGCAGTGTAAGGCTTATGTAGTTTTGCATAACACTAAAGGTGACAGAATGCAATGCATCCCGTTTTAAAACTCCTACAGACTGAATCGCTCTTTCACTACAACGCCACACACAGCTTACTGTAGTACATTAGGCAATTCACAGAAGAACAAACACTAATTTATAATAACTAGCAGCAAGCTAAAAATCGCTTCTCCTCCCACTAACTATCAGTTTTTACCCATGAAAGATGTGAGAGAACAGGGACAAAATCCCACAGTTCAGGTTCAGCCAGTATACGCCACCATAGCATGCATACCCTGGTTCTGCGCTCCAGAAGTAAAAACCCTGGTACTTAGAGGGTGTGATACCAGTGTGTGATACCCCCAAAGGGCATTCCTGACTTCTTCGACACATTGAAGCACCACCTCCTCTATGAACAGCACCAAACAGCATCCTCTGAGGGAGACATCAAAGAAACCAGTAAGTCATTCCTCACATCAAACAGGAATGGCAACCCTAACACTAACAGAAGGTGGTATTCTTGTGAAGGTAGATCATTACCTGTTCCTGCAAAAATGTAGTGGGACCACTGTTTGGCACTCGTACGTCTCCTGCTTAAGTGGAATTAATAGGGATTAACTTCTGAATGAAAATTTATTGACCAGGAAAGAATAATGGGAAATTGAGTCGAAAGTCAAAGCACAGGCCAGGAAAGTAAAGAAATTCAAATCTTCCAAGATCCAAACAAGATTAGTATTCAATCTAAAGTTTAGCATTAAACTCCTAACAAAAAAAAACACAAAAAAACCAAAACCCACCAACAAAAATCAACACCACTCACCTCACTTCCCCTCCCCCCCAAAAAAGTAAATAGCCTCCATAACAACTGCAGACTTTCTGATATGGCAGATTTCTTTCATAGTCTACCTGAGTAACCAGACATACAGAGCAAAAACACCACAGTACTGTAGGAAAAGGATAATTATCAAGAAATTGTGCTGCCTTATTGTTCCTTATTGTTTGAAGGTGGCTAACAATGCTGGTGAGAGACACACCCAGTTAGCATCATGCTGCTGAGAATAAAATTGTTCACTGTTTTTTCATGTGTCAATTCAGATAATAATATCAAAGACAGAAAATTAAAAAAAGAAGTCTAAGCCCTTTCCACTAAGCTATGCTAATACATTAATTTTGATGACTTAAATTCTGTTTTGTGGCAGTGAAAAGGTTACACATGAAAACAACCTACTGTCTAGCAAACCTATTTTGAACTCATGAGTTTTCCTCTCCATAACCCACTATTTCTCATTGTACAACAGTAGTGGCACAACCACTACTGATGACAGTGATTCAAAATTATTTCAAGTGTTTATTGAAATATGTCAAAAAAAATTCTTCTAAAAAGCAAAAGTCTGACTATCACGAGGTTCTATATTTCTTCTAAAGTAACAGAAAAAGGTCTCCTGAACAGCTCATTCATTTGAAAAAAAAAAAGTTTGTGCAAATAAAACTATTACTAATAAAACTATTACTACCAAGTGCATGATCTTTTTATGAAAGATCTACTGCATAAGAACTGCTACTGCAAAAGAACAAGTGCTGAAACTGAGAAAAGCCAGATAAGGTTCTAATAATCTCCTGCAGTAATTGTATATTCAATTAATCATAACTCAGGTGCCTGTGAGAAAAAAAAGGGAAGTAAAAAAGAAGTAGTCATGGTCTGGTATATAGTGTATTCAGAATCACAAAAGACATACTAGGAAGCCATATTCAAGAGCCATACAAGGGTTCTGCATGGGATGTGCAAAAGACACAGAAAGGCCATTTGGTCTCCGGCCGGGGAAGGCAGAAAGGGATTGAGCTCACTCCCCAAGAAAAGCTGTGCTAGCCACTCCTCTGCCAGGTTTCCTCAACTCACTTCCGATCACCTGCAAACACAAACTAACTGAATTGCGGAACTGAGTAGCCCAGACAGCCTGCTGCTTTGAATTATAAAAGAAACTGAAAAGGCTTTAAATTTTAAACCACCTGGAGCTGACACAGTTTTACACCAGCATAGCAGTCATCTGAAGGCATTCCACCTTCTCCTGCCGGGGCAGAGGAGGAGGTATGCAACCCAGTTACAAGTCATACAAGGGCAGATAGTCCGTTTGTCTGTTTTAACCTTACATACTGCAGGTTTAACATAAGACATTCTATAAAAAACGTCCAAACATCATACCCAAAAGTTCAGCTCCTTCCCAGTCTTCAGAAGGCAGCTACTCAGCAATCATTGCTTTGATAAATGATACCTCTGTTTGACTTTACTCCAGGACTGATTTCATCTAAATTTCGCGACCTGCCTACTGAACTTTGCTGCGTTCTGACAAGATGGTCAAATAAGGACAAACTATGACAGAAAGCAAAGAGTAAGCATAGGAGTAACTGCACATGAGCATTTCTCAAATACAGAAATGCAGATTATACTTGTAGCAATTCCTTGAAAGGGCATTTTCCCATCCACCTCATAGTTCCAAGAAGTTAAAAATACAGGCAGAAAACCAAGTTAAATGGTCCCTCTTCCATTCCAAAAAGCATACACAGGATTTCATTACCGGCTGTTGTATTAATCTATACCTTCTGTCACTGTGGACAAATAATGGAAGAATCCTGCACAAGAAACTCTCACAATGCTTATTAATGCCAAAACCACTGACTAAACTGTGTGGAAACCTAGAAATAAATAAAAAAAAAAACCCTCAATAGTTAAAAGCTCTTGGAAGGTTCTGTACATCATCTAAAGAAATGCATCCACATTGTTAAAGACAGGCAATTTAAAACACCTCAGTCTTTTATGTGGAAACTACTTCAAAAGTATCGACTTAGAATACTTTTTTCACCTTATCTACATTCCCATAAATATGATCTGGCTAGGAAATATTTTTTTTTTAATTTCCTCGAGCTTCATAAACCTGAGGAGAACAATTTTTAGTTGCTCATAAGAAAAACTACCTTATCAACAGCAAAATTGCCTTAAAACAGCTACCCAGAGTCCAAAACGACTAGTTTCTGGGTTTGGGGTATGGGGTATTTTGTTGCTGGCAGTTTTGTTTGTTTGTTTGTTTTTACGATATTGCCCAATAGATCTCCTTACAAAAAAAAAAAAAAAAAAAAGAAACACACAAAACAAACAAACCAAAAAACCCAAACCCAAAATCATAAATTCTTCCAGCAAGAACAGAGTCAAAACTACCAATGTGAGGAAGAGACAGAAGAGTAATAAAGTGATTTTGTTTGAGGAAAGATTTGAAAAAGAACACTATTTAGGAAACAGTCTACTTATTCGGCATGTTTGTCCTCTTACAGATTTATTTGGGCGTATTTCTTCCCCAGCTACAAGCAAGTACACAAAATTTTAAAAAGTTATCTTTGTTTTTGAGCTCATCAAAAAGCTGAAAAAGCCATTAATCAACGGAGCCATTCTGAATTTTAAAGAATGTAAATGTGACAGGAGTATAGTATACAACTTACAATAAGAAAAAAAGTTACTTAAACAGATTTTTTTGGGGGGAACAGGACCAAAAAAGAAATGTGGAAACTTATCAAGCAAAATTGCTTCCAAATAGAATATGGGCATACCCTCTGTTCATAACCCCTCAGTGCCATATCAGCCCAGTTCCCAAGTAAGCCTTTGACAGTAACAAACATGTGGATTGAGTACTAAGGATAGACCTCCAGTAAATAAATATAACTCCACAAAACTGAATACAGTCTTGGGTGACTGACAAGATTGTAACAGAGCTACAGAGATTTAAATCAGATGCCTCTAAATTGTTTTTTCCTCATTAAAAGTATTGTTTCTTCTAGATTCCTGGAGCAAATGAAAATCATTGTTTGGGACTTGGCTAGTTATGCTAGTAGTGGATCAGAGAGAACTGCTAAGTCAAAGGATCTCTGAGACTCTCGCATTTCCTATTCCCTACTCATGTACTTTTCCAAATTCCCAAGGATTTGCAATCCAGAGATCCCTAGGAAGAAATTCCCACTTAGGGAAGACATAGCTAAACTTAAAAAGAACACTGTTGGTCATATCCTTCACTTTCGCTAATTTCCATCTCAGAGATTTCAGATGCTGGGGCTCGAAAGCATAGCCTCACCTGCTATCCAGAGCTTCCCCAATGCTACACTCTGCTAGCCTGTTCATTGCTTGGAAATTGCCAGCGTCCCCATCTCTGTGGGGCATTTCTAGGAGTTACTCAAGCAGCTAATGAAAATGTAAACAGAAGCAGGCAAGGTTATAACTACTATCAAAATAAACAAAGTGCTACTTAGAACAAAAAAGGTCATCGTCCATGCATAGAGAGGATTTGCAATTCATTACTTCTGCCCTTACTCCCCCAACACTGAAGCAGCAATGTCACCTTTTTTTTTTTGGTTGCTCTACATAGAAAGAAATAAGTAGAACTCATTTCTTAATAAACCTCAGTAGCTTCCTGGAAGTCACAAACTCTGCACCTGAGCTGCCCTACCATTCCGCCACTCTCTCAGTGACTTCTGAACTGGGTTACATATGCAGCAGCAAAAACAACAACAGCAATTTATTATCAAACCTAGAAATAAAAAACAAAAACAAATGTTGTGAGTTCCCTGGCAGATTTTCTGGTGTGTCTTCAAACGCCTCAAATTACAAGCACAACACAGGAAAAGTACCAGAGAAGCACAACTGACAGGCAGACCACCAATGTGGCAGGTAATG
Organism: Calidris pygmaea; assembly: GCA_003697955.1. Taxonomy (NCBI): domain Eukaryota; kingdom Metazoa; phylum Chordata; class Aves; order Charadriiformes; family Scolopacidae; genus Calidris; species Calidris pygmaea. Next base: position 4,483,216 of record QJSC01024120.1, read on the forward strand.
TCTCATTTCACTCAACGGGCTTCCACATCTGAAGCTGTTGCTGCAGCAGCCTTTGGGTCACCTCACCAGAGGGAGCAACCCACATGCAGCACACAGCTACAGGGACCACAATACCTTCTCCACCCTACTCCACCCTTAATCCAATTCTGAAGATCTGGACAGGTCTGGCAAACTAATGGATTTCACACAGCTTTCAAAAGCAGGAAAAAGATCTTAAAGAGATAAAATACATCAGTAACCACTGTATCCTTCTTATAGAAGCTGCTTTACTGGAGATTGTACAGCTTTTCCACTCTGACTCAAAACTTAGCCTCTTATTTGACCAAAAAAAAAAAAAAAAATGCAGGAAAGGAAGGAGAAACAATATGTACAACCTGCTAGACCATTAAATTCTTGCCAGCAAAATACATCCAAAGAATCAGCTAATTCAGTGACACGCTGCCATTTTCTCCATTCTGAGCAGCACTGAAGCCACACCACCAGTTCTACATAATTGCAATCACACCATTTGCAATCGAAACCTCACCGCTCAACGGAGCCAGGCTTGATGCCTAGTTATTGACTTCTGGTCCTGTGGAAGTAGGGGTTGTGATTGCTCAAGGGGCAGCATTGCCTGCTTTGCATGCTGCAGGTGTTACAGTGAAGGGTAAAATGTGTAAATGTGGGTATATGATAAAAGAACATCCTGAAATCCAGGATGATTAGAGAGACAGCGATAGTCTACAGAAATAACATTGATCAGTCTTGAGCTACCTGTGGGGAAGCAAGGAGAGATGTTCTGAAATAGCTTAAGGCATCTTGCAATCATAGTACCTACTTCATCTTTCTAGCAAAAAAAGCTGGTGTATAAACACACAGCACTTCTCTTGATAGGCAGCTGTGGCAACCAATGACACCTCAGCTAGAAATTATACTCTTCCTCAAAGTAAAATCTAATAATCAGGACCTAAAAAACTTTTTCTTGATCTGTATTAACTCCCAAATCCTATATAAGTCATTTCCAAACATATTCCCTAGCAATGTTTCTGCTAATACAGCATTATTGTCACATTTTCTCCTAACATTTAGAATTATTTTGTCCAACACCTTTAACTCCCAAACATCCTTCTTTGTTTTAATACTTTCAAAATAAATGAACTAACCCCTTCCCCACACCAGACATTATGTCATTAAGGACACTTTTACAGTGTTACCATTTTTCTCTTCATTTCTTTTTACTCAGCACCGGTACTGTGCTCCTCTGCCACTCTGTGTGCATCTATCTGATCCTTACAATTTAAGTTGATTTTTCTACAGATTTTGCTCTCCCTGCACTTTTTAAGGAGGAAAGGCAAGTAGCACAAGTTGTGATAGTGTTTGGAATTACATCAAAGATAGATGCATTGGTGTAGGGTGCACTTGGCAGAGGCATTACACTCAGTTGCAAAAGAATAAAAAAATTGCTACAAAGCATGACCATATGCAATTACACTACTATCACCTGTGAGACAGGTGATACTGACTCACCAATAACTTCTGACCTTCTTTTGCAAGGTTCAAACATACTAATGTTCATGCCTAACCTTCACTATATTTTAATCAAACTCTAAATATCAACCTAAAACAGCTGGCCACCAAAAGAGTCATAGAATGCTGCTTCAAGGGCAAAATTAAAATGGAAAATCATTTACCACGTCACCAAATGGTTGTTCTCATGGAAAAAAACCTATCAGGAAACTACATCTGGCCACAAACAAACAAAAGAAGAAAGGAAAATCTGCTTATATCAGTTTCAAGGATGAAGTCATCCTGGATCGCGAAAAGCAAAGCCACAACAAAATCCCTCAGAAAGAGATTATTCAAGTTGAGGATTGCTCCCTACAGTATTGTTGAAGCCCTTGCACCACTGAGTATTCGCTTCTCCAAAAATATATCTTCCCTCACTCCCTGGGAGACTATTTCACAGTCGAGTGGATCTCAGTGTTGAGATGCTTTTCCCAACACTAAGTTCTCCTTTCTGTATCTCTCCCCGTAATTCACAGTTAAGTCCTCCTTACCATACATAGAGCTTTGTTTTCTGCTGCTTCTGCCAGGGCTTTTTGGTTAGGGGGTGAGATTATTCCCCTTTGTTAACAAAAGGGAGATAACATTTCAGTCCTCTCCAATTATTAAGAATCATTCCTATCCTTTGAACATCCTTGTGTTATTTACTTCATGACAAAAAACCCATACAGTAAGAGACACACAACTAAGCCAGAGCTCAACAGTTTGTAAGTTTAAAAAGCTTTAATGGCAAGTTAAGCTCCAACACAGGAAACTTGCTACTCAGGTTCTAGCATCAGCCATAACAGTCCCAGTGTTTCCTGCTGTCTTTCTTCAATAGATCAAAAATTGGCATATGTTAAAAACCAGTACCCTTGGATTTTTGTCATGTCTCAATTCAAAGAGTTGAGAAAAAAAAAATATTATTGATGCAGAAACAAAATGTAATTTTCACAGGGTAGACTAATAACTCCGTTTCTGCTCAAAATTACTGTAATTATTTTTTTGACAGCATAAGGTTTATCAAGTAAAATGGAGAAAGGTTGCTTCTGCAATCCAGGAATGCATTTGTCCCAAATAAATCAATAAAGCCACACAAATCCTGGTATAAAGCAGTGTACAATCGCAGCAGCAACAACAGAGAGAACTTCATTTGCTAACGAAATGCTACGGAAGTGCCATGTGCTTGATATGCAGATGATAACAAGAGAAATTACCTTCAAACCTGTCACGAGGTCTTCCATTTCTGTAATTCACTAAGCATCTTTACTAGTGTGGCAGAAAAAAACCCACACACCACCTTATTCTTTTACATACAGACAACATCTCAACACTGTATTAAGCATTAACAAAAAAGCAAATGTAAAATTGAAAAAAAATTATTTCTTTGACCATAAATTCACCAGGCCACAGAAAACAGAAACACTTTCTCTGAGTCTGGAATATCAGAGCTATGCAGAATGCTACCCAGCCACTGCCAAGTCTTCAGCATGAAGAGACAAAGATTTATTTAGACGCTGTGGGCCACTGGCTCCAAACTGTGGACTGTGAAGCTGTTTCTATCACAATGGTGAAGCATCTGCCAATTTTTAAGCTCTAAGGCTTTCCCATTAACCCAGTCCATTATTCTCCTATAATTTCCAAGAGACAAAGTTATTTTTTTCTGTAACATATGAGACACAAACTCACTCCACTCTCTCCTTATGTGTCCTCCACAGGTTCATCAGATCCTCTCCAAAGGCGTCTTCTCTAACCTTGATCTCTTGCAGATAAAAATCTACTATTGCATCATTGCTTTTTCTTGAGGAATATGTCATACGTACTGGGAACTCATGAATGGGGCTACATTTAGAAGTGGAAGAATTAGCTGCCTGAGGACAAAGAAGAACAAGTGGAAAACACAATGACGTAACTTACAAAGCAGATACAGATGGGAGGGAAGAGAAAAAAGAAGAGGATTAAATCCTCAGCACATACAATTCAAAGGCATTTAAAATACAAAGTACCCACAGCAAAACTAGAACAGACACACAGCAGATACAAAATAGAACACGTATGTGAGATTACCTTCCAGACCTTGTCACAAGCACCGCGCGCATGCAGATAGAGCTGAAGGATGACAGTGCCATGACACCTTACAAGAAGGAATTCAATTTTCACGTGCTACACTTAGGGGCAGGAAAAATACAATTATAATACGTAACAATACATGTGAAGGTTTCCTCTGAGGTGCCTGGGGCTGAGACTGAAGAATCTGTGATCATAAGGATAATACTGGAAATACAAGTAAAAGCACTACTACCACCCTGAGTCCCCGGACAAATACTGGCAACGATACCACTGCCATCTCATAAAAAGCAATTGAAATCGGTGTATTTTCACTCCATTTTTGCTTCTGACACTCAAATGCCTCCTCACAACTGAAAGTATCAAAAATCTCATCAGTTCTCTGTGTCAGTGCTTGGTAAGCCATAAACATCAGCAAAAACAGATCTGGGAGTCACTAAAAGAGAATTCAGAAATCACTGCCTGTGAGTAAAGTATCACAGCTGATGAGCGAGAGAACAAAAGACTAAACTTCTAAGGCTTGGTTTCTCCTCAGCAGAAAATGGCTTCCAGATCGGCACCCTCGAAGCTTAACATGTTGATCCATACGTTTTCTGTTTAGACAGGACTGTAGCCAGAAGATTTGCTCTTTGGATAATAAAAGCATAGTGGAGATTCTTAGGGGGATTAGGGATCTTGGTAAAAAACGTTCGTATTTCATGAATGTTCTTAAGCAGCCATGGTCATGGGATCTTAGGGCATCTTCAAAAGATTCAGTTAATAAATAAGCATACAGGAATAAACAGACCAGAAATTATAACAGTCTGAATATGTAATATTCAGGTACAACAGCAGGTGCTTTTTATTCTGTATGCTAAGTCCTCATCATGTATTTGGCATTGGCTTAGTTATAGGAAGTATGAGATAACCCACTAACATGCTGTGTCATCACAAAGCACCAGATGGATGCTCTAACTGAACAAATTCTCTTCCTTTTCCCACTCCTCTCCTCCTAACAGCATATAACTTTTAAAGAGCAATGACAGTTACCAACATGGAAAATCCTATGCTGATAATTACCAAAGTGCTCCAATTACCACTGCTCCAATTACTTTAGCCAAAATTTGGCCTTGATCTTGAAACCATTTACCAAGCTGTACTCCACGGTGCTCATGAGGCTTCAGAAAGGGCTAGTTTGACCAGGGTGAACACAGAACTATGCACAACTGAAAGTCTCAGGCAAGTTTGATTTTATCCTAAATAATCCACTCCTGCCACCAACCTCATGTAAATTCCCCTGACACTGCCCTAAAAACTGACCAATACTTTTTTGCATTTTCACCATCCCAATTTCTCCTCTCAGGGAAACCCTCCCCCCCAAAAAATTAACTAGACGCCTCCCTTTCCTGTATTCACACATCACCTGGAGACTACTGTGGCTGGACCATAACAGTGGTACAAGGACTCTTCCTTGTTGGGTGGCACCAATGGACAACAGTTGGGTTTCCAGTGAAGCTGCAGTGCCAGACTGCTGCCTCACACTTACTCTTCTCTGCAAGCAGAGTCTTCCTTTCTAAAACCCACCGTCACTTTAGCCAGACCTCCCATACTGTTCAAACAAAATATGAATAATTATAGGTGACTTCACAGCACCCCCACTTCATACTTTGAAGACTTTGTATTTGCAAATGTTGTCTTCTGTCCCCATCATGAATCCTCAGACGTGCTAGCTGAATAACAATGAAATCCACCCAAAGACTGAACTAGATTCTTCTCTGAGCCACTAAAGCAGAGTGAGTGTACCTGCATCATCAGCTTTGCCCACTATTCGGCAGCTCACTACATCTGAAAAGCCAACATAAAAAGAATGTCACCCAGGTCTGTACACTACTATGCTGTAATAACTGTGTGCGATACTGCAAAAGGGCAGGAAGCTGAAGCCACAGGATTCCTGTCATTCACTGGAGAAAGGGAAATTTTTCCACAAGCAGAGTAAATAAAGTGACAGTAAACATGCACCTGGTTGGAGGAGGTTAGTCATTGAGCACGGTGTGTCTGATTTAAACATATTAAGCATTAATGACCATGACACAAACTATTATAAAAAAGGAAGAATAACTGCTTTTTTGTGTACTGTCATTGGCTTCTTGAAGTTCATATGACTATTAAACCTTCAGACTAATTTTAAAAGTGTCTTAACTACAAAAGTACAGAAGGTATCACTCAATGTTTCCAATGTCCAATGGCCCTAAAGACACTGTTCAACACATTCTCCATTTGAAAACACAAGGCTCTTGGACAGGCAGCTTAGAAAGTCCTCCTTTTCCAAATAAATGAAGTGCTGTTTCTTAACAAGACAAGAACTCTTACCTTTCTGCTGATGTGCTATTCTGTTATCCAGAGCGTATCTAGTGTATGTATATAAACCTGTACCACAGTGCCTGTGGATGCCACTACTTGCAAGGCCATACATAGAGTTTAACAGTGCAGACCAAACACTTTGTATAGCAGAAATGTCACACAGAGAAGTTGCCTTTGCTCCATGCACAAGAAAGGTGTTCACTGCAGCTCAAATTCCTAGAGAATCACCAAAAGGCAATCATTTTTGGAGTAGAGAACTTACTACTTTTTTGAAAATAGACTATACCAATATTAACTGTAAAAAAGCTAGGATTGCACTTCCAATACTTACTTTTCATGCAACTTTGTTTCCACACTGCCATTCAGTTCAAAATGCTTCTATTGGCTATCAGGGGGTAATTTATCCTGAGGGAGATCATCTCTAGGAAATGGAGGAGATCTGGTCTAAAAACTGGATCCCTGTGTCACAGGCATTCTCATAACCAGCACAGCAGAAGACATAGCTGATGCTCCGTGTCACCTGCGATAACCAATGTAACCCAAAGAATTACCTGGTACATTACCAAGACTACTTTTTATCTAAAAAAAGCAGTGACACAAGCAGCTTACAGATGTCCTAATCAATTTATTCTTCTCCTTCCAGTTTACTTATTTGTATTTCCTTGCAACAAAAATTTCATTCCAAGAGGTTGTGATATCTTGGCTCCAAAACCAGTAATAATCAAGTCAGTAGCTAACTAGAAAAACTAGTTCTTTTTAATGAAGTAGTTAAATTTGAAACCAGAACAAGTTTCAATGTATTGTATATCAAAGCATTAAATGTGTGTAACTCCTAAAATACAGACATGTTTTCTGTAGCCTTAATTACCTTTAAATTTGCCTTCAAAAGCAGCTTGACCTAAGCTGAAATGAAGACATTTAGTCTTTACAGTTTTTTTTAAGTAAAGAAATAAAAAGATATGTGAGACTGTATTAAGTCTCTAGCTCAACTTTAACTGCAACTAAAATTGCTGACTGCAAAATCAGTGTGGCCCAAACAGTATCACACTCAAAATACAACCCAATACAACTGCCTGACTTGGACAAGACTTTAAACTAGGGCTAACCAATCAGACTAATTGTCATAAGGCTGTAGTTAAAAGTCTAAAGCCTGGATGTTGAAGCTAACGCAGAGCCAACATTACGAAGTACGGTGCTGTCCCCTCGGACCGATGCCCAACTCCTTGCCAAGAAAGCAGCATGGAGCTCAAACGTCTCTCCCACGCTCCTCACAGCCCCGGCATGGTCCGGCACCAAGCAGCTTTCAAGGACTTTGGGATTTTCTCATTGTTATGAAATAAAATTAAGCATGCCAAAATCTGAATGATGTCACGGCAATCTCATAAGTGGATTACATTAATCATTTATCAGCAAGGGAAGATAATTCTAGAGTGAGAGCAGAACCCTGAGTTCATCCCTATTTATCACTCCAAGACAAAAGGTACAATAGCTGCAGATATCAGAAGTACATGTGAATTTTGTGGAAAGGGAATATAAAATGGCCACTGAAAATGCAATGGAATTACAGAGCTACAGACTGGTTTTACATGGACTCTTATTTAATACAAGTCTCTGTCAGCTCACCACAAAGTTACTGGGGGAAATTTTCTTCATTAGGTAAAAGGTAACTGCATAGCACATAATTAGTAGGAATGCTGCTTAATAAATATTTCTTTTTTAAAAAATAGAGCTCCGATCTTTAAACTGTTGCAACACAATCAAGCACAAAGAAATGTTTTCTAAACTTCTGGATGTTCCTTTTCTCCGTTTTGATCATCTTCAAAATCCCATTTACAAAAAAAAAGAAAGAAAGAAAAAAAAATTTATCAAGTCCCTGGATAAGCTAATACAGCAAATACACCCATATTTCAGTCCTTTCCCGGGTGTAATGACTGTGACAAGATGGACTTAAAAACCAGCACCCACCAGGAGGTAATCCCCCTTTCCCTCAGTGGGTGGATGCTCTCCACCCCAGCAGTCCTGTCGCCCCATGGGCAGCCCAGAGCACGGTGGCTGCCCAGAGCACGGTGGCTGCTGTGTCCCATCCCACCGGGGTGGTCAGCAAAACCTTCTGCACACTCTGGTGTCCAAAACCCATGAGAGGCACAGCACTTGGGCCTCAGAGTTCCACACTTCAGCTAAGCCAAGAGCTGCAAACATGGCATGTGTCAGCCCTTGCCTTAGTCACCCGATTTGAGCTGAGCTGAGATCAGATGGCATTTAGGGATGATTTCCAACTCAAGTCACTCTATGATCATAAAAAAGATGGTGTAAGAAAGCTGTTAAGAAAAGAGAAGAAAAAACCTCAGCTCCCCAGGCACATCACACAAAACATATCAATTTCCTCTTCCAACACTGGATGCAGTACCCACCATCCCAAAATTCAGCCGAGACAACCAACATATAGAAAACTACTGGGTTTGCCAGTTCTTTGCGTTCGAAGAGCGTTAGTTAAAGCATTCTGCTTACTTTAGCCTAGGGAAGACCTAGAGCAAGAGCTTTACCCTCTGCTTCTTCCCCCTGCTTTGGCGGGAACTTCTTTAGGTATTACTCTCAATTGTTCTTTTAAAAATGTTTTTCGGCTTTCAATTTATATAGTCTAAAGAGAAGTTACATTTAAGATTTCCAAAGCACCAAGTTTTTAAACATGACCAAAGTCCCATCAGGACAGACACTATATAAATACATGGTAACAGTAACACTGTTGGCAAGAATTGCAATTCACATACCAGAATAAATTTTTAGAAGTACAAAGAAAAATCCACAAATAAAACCTAAGCATATGTTAGGGGGGAAAAAAGTCATATTCACGTATGTTTTAAATCTTCCATTACGTTCTGATTTTTTTTCCTCCTCCTTCTGTTTAAAAATACCTTCTTTTACCCAGCCCCCAATTTCTTGCCCACCCAAATACCCACCAGTTTTTGAGAACACTATTTTTCTTGTAAAAAAGAAGAATTCTGAATGACCACCAGAAAAGGAACTATCAGTAACCTTTTCTCTTATGCACAAAAAATGAAAATAATTGCACAGAAATAAAATTATTTATCCAAATCAATATAGGGCACCAAACCTGTATCTCCTAGTTATTGAACCACAGATGTGGAAAGGCAGTTCTTCCCCTGTTATGTATACCCAGAATGGAGAAAATAAAGTAACAATGAGTTAATGTAAGGTAGTTGCAATCGATCTTGGTAGCAGATGGCCAAGTTTTGTAGACTTCATGGCTCTGCTGTCCTGGTGTTTTCCTAATCTGTGCTCATCTTTAAGAGTTGAAAGTTTGAATATCAAATTCAGCAGGGATGCTCTTGATGCACAAAAAGGGTGCCACAGACACTCAGAAGAGTTTAATTAGTTGAAAAAAGAAATTAACACTAAAAATATTCAGCCCAAATTCCAAGGACATGCTGCTCATCTGTCACATTCACCCACAGACTTTTAATGAAGTCTCTCACTCCCTGCTCTCACATTTTCCTCAGATGGGTGACAAGGTGGTCATCTTCTTACGAAGAGTAATTTTTATTGAAGTGCTCCTTAGAAAAAAAGGAAGCAAGTAATGTTTAATCACTGGCTTATGAGCGAGATTTGAAAGACTAAACAGATAAACCAAGAACATGCTGGACAGCAATGGGGAGAGAATATAGGTCTTTAAAAAAATAATTTAAGGTCTCTAAAATTTTTAAATGTTCTGAAATAATTGGCTAAACATTGCAGAACGTCTCCTCATCCTTTCACTTAGCAATTGGAAAAACAGAGGCTCCTAGTGTGGTCTATCTCACCTAGACTACTTATTGTTTTAAATACTTCTAGTCCATTTCTTTCACTAGTTTCCTTGATGATGTACAAAACCCTAGTGCTTATCCGCCAAACGGTTGCTTGTACAGGCTGATTGGGTGATGGAAACTCCTCCCAATAAGTATGTGCAATTTGACAGAACACAGCACAGGAAACACCTTGCAGGACATGATCCTGTGAGGACAACACAATGACCAGGTAAGATGCCACTTTCCCAGTGGCATCTCCCCATTGGCTCCTTGGAAATAGATCTGCACTCCTATTCCCACTCCTCCTCCCATGTCAAGATATACCCTCTCCAGCAGAAAGGGTCTAGTAGAAAAATGCCATCCTATGGTCCCAGAGTATCTTCAGCTAAGTCCTCTGTCATTCACAGCTGCAATGTACCCATTACGCTGCTCCTGTATTTATTTCTTCAGAATTAGGACAAGTATGATCATCATTATTTGCCCACATATGTGAAAGTGGCAAATAAAGATGTTTCCCTAGACACCTTCAGTAAAGCAACACACAGCTTTTTTAGAAGAACAGAGTCTCATGCAGTGGAAACAGAAAAATACTATCACACTGCTCTGAGCAGCTGGTTTAGCAAATCAATCAATACTATGAAGCAAAAACAATCAATCTGTTTTTCAGAAACCTTTAACCCCTACACAATATGTATTACATGCAATCTATTAGAAATAAATGAGCAGAGAGTTGTTTGCTAGATCTCTTATTAAGCAGGAATCTCCACCTTCTGTGAAACCAGAAGAACACATTTAGAAATGCATTGCTGGAACACGAAGGCTTGACTTAAACCTACAGTAATAGGATCTTGTTCAAAGTTAAGCTTCAATTAATCAAGCTGCACTGCCTATGGACAACATGTATTAAACTATCTGAAGCACGTCTAATTTTTTAAAAAATTACTTATTTTTTTGAGCGTAAGAGAAAAGGTCTGATTCTCGTAATTCTCATGTAAATACAGAACAGCAGACAATCTGTCTGGGAAAAGAGAAAAAAACGCTGAATCTGGTCTGAAATATCTAGGCCATAAGATGCAAGTTAAAAGTTTTAGCTCTCTGATTTTTCCTTTGTTTTGCCTATTTGATGGCTCTAAAGTTTACTTCATAATTTATTTATTTCTAAAGTGATCAATAGCTTTGGATATTAAACCTGAACTCATACATGCAGTAACACCACTGAACCAATACAGCATGTGTTTTCCCAGACATCTTTCCTGGATTTACTATTAATTTTTCCTGATTTTGTTTGCCATAAACACTACCACACACTGAGACAGCCTAAAGCCAAACAACAAAACCACTGCAAGCAACTACCCACATTGGCACGTTGAAAATACAAAACAAGCAGCTGAACAGAAGATTCCATTTCTTTGCACCCACATGTCTTCCATGTCAGCTCTAGCACTGGTAGGCATGGCTGATAAAAACAAAAGGTTAACTACAATTCAAAGATGCACATAATCTTCGTATTGTAGGCTTTTTAGGTTTAAGAACGCAAGCATTGCATATGTGGCTTAAAATGGTATCAAAGAAGTCAGAAGTCAGAATTCTTGCTCCAATTAAAATCCATTCAAATCTAATATGCAAACAATTCATGTTTCTGGTTAGTGTTGTTTATTAGACAGATGACACAAACTTTAGCCTCAAAATTAGTAGTCCCTGATTTTAAGGCATTATGCAGTCTTTACATCCACACAGAACAAACAAGATGTTCAGGCTTATCTCCAAAAACCCAAACCCACTTTCCCTGCCCCATAAGAATAAGGACCTGATGGACTACAAGATTTTCACCTCTGGCATCCACATCCAGCATCACAAAATTTCTTCCAATGCATTATTTCCTAGGCTTTAAACACATGATGACGGTTTTAACAAACGAAAAATTGGGAATGCATTTATGCTTTTCCCAACATGTAAGGAATTGCAAACTTATCGTAAACAAATGATTGAGAATTCAATTACTGACTCAAGAAACTGTGAAAAGGATTATCTATTAAGTAAACAAAAAGAGTTATACTAAAAAGCTTAGGTGTCTCTCTCTTCCTCCTCTCTAGTATACCCAAACTATCTTTTCTGTCTATCTAGATTTACCAAATCACCTTCCCGGCGTTCCTACACTTTATAACCAAAGGGCTACTCTGTGAATACTCTTATTTTAATAGCCTTCCAAAAGGCTGGCCTTGCATCTGTTAGAAGACAGTACAGCAGCCAGAAAATTTGCTATTTTAAGTCAGGACAATGCATTAGTGTAAGATAAAAGTATTGCTTCAAGCTACAACCAGAAATGTCCAAGAAAACTTGGACCAATGGATTATACAATTCATACTACACAGCCAACCTTGAACTGCCACTACTTTGTAGAAATCAGATTGGCCTAAAAGCTCACAGATCTCCTAATCTCAGATCCCATTTTCCAATGAAGACAAGCTGCCTTCCACTCAGGTTTACATTTCACTCATTAGACATCCCCAACATCCATCTCAAGGTGCATTAGAATGCTAAAATTTCTGCTTTTCCTGGGTTCCCTGTGGTCTTCCATTACCATTTACTGGACAATTAATTTTTCAGTATAAATACACACATGCACGGAATTCTACAGTAACTGTTCTCTATTCCCAAACAGCATTTCTGGGCAGTATACCCTTCCTTTTCCCCCTCCCACCATTAGAACGAGAGGCAGACATGCACCTCATTGTTGGTTACCTGCACACCCCTAAATCACACCGCCTAGAGAATAAACACATTCTATGTCACCATCAGCCTTTGAGGAAAATCAAGCATCACGTGCTTGTTCCAGCCACAGGCTGCAAAGGCAGGTGCAGCTGGTCCAGATTTTAACAGCAATGCAGCAGAACCTGGAGTACTGTCACTGGAATATTTTCCAGGGCAAGTTGACTGGGACCCCATGGGCCACTGTCGCAGAGGGGATGCTGCAAGTCTGCAGCCACCTGAGTGCAATCATTATCAGCTGGCGTGCCAAGAGACAAGGAATATGCTACATGGCCGGTCTGCCCTACACCCACATTAGCTCACTCTTAATATATGCAGAGTCAGGCAAACATCTCTCTGCCTTCTAGTTGCTCAGCAGCTATGAAAACAGCCAGATCTGCAACACGCTCTCTAAAGCAAACTGCAATTCCACAGCCTGGGAAAGAAAAAAAAAAAAAAAGCTACAACTGGCGAAAGACAAAAAAAAAAAAATTAAAAAAAAAATGTTGTAGTTTTCCAGCCTAGGCCTAAGTTCCCCTCTCTCTGCAAAGGCAGATTGACAGACAATGGCAATGAAACAACTCCGGGTAAATTGCTCCTGCTAACACTGATCTTTCCAGAAAGCAGATGCAGCACATCGGGGCTGCGCTGACCGCGATTTAGGCAATCGTCACATCCAACTGCTTTTCCGGGAGGAAAAGATCAAGACGCCTTCCCTTTCCTGCAACCGGTACGTGATGGTGGCCGATGTCACCCACCCCCCCTCCCCAGCCCGGCCCAGGGATGGAAAGCAGAACTCGCTGCACCCCACCTGGCTCTCTCTCCGCCGACCGCGGAACATCCACATCGCCCCTCTCCCCCTCCCCGTGTTTCCCCTTTCCCTTTTCACCACAGAAAAGATGCGGGGTGGGGAGGAAAAAAAAAAAAAAAATTACATATATATACATATATACATATAAAAAAAGAGCAAACCGGAGCATTAGAGTACGCACAGCTCCACGCAATATTATTCCACGCATATCCCACCGACGTTAAATAGAATAATTAATTGCATAGATGGAATCGCGGCGCTCCCCTCCCTGCCGATGCCCGCCCTCCCCCCCCACCCCGGCTCGGGGATGCTCCGCAGCTTCCCCCCCACACACTCCCCGGCACCCCCCCGCGGCCCCGCCGGCCTCCCCGCCACCCAACGCCGGGGTGACGGTGATGGGGGTGGCGGTGTGGGGGGTGTGTGTCGACGACACGGACCTCAACTCCCGCTCCCTACCGCACCTGGTGCGGGTCCTCGCCGCCTCCTCAGCAGGCAGGGCGGCTCCGGCGGGGGTGGCAGCGCAGCGCAGGGCGGAAAGCCCGGCAGCCAGCCGCTCCTCCCGCCGCCACCATCTTCCTCCTCCTCCTCCTCCTCCTCCTGCCGCCGCCAGCACCGCTCGGCCCGGCCCCTCCTGCCGCGCCGCGCCGCCCTCACCGCGTCAGCGCAGGGGCGGTGCGGGGCTGAGGGACTGGCGCGCGGCTGAGGGGGTGGCGCGCGGCAGAAAGGCTGGCGCGCGGCTGAGGGACTGGCGCGGGGCTGAGGGGGGGCGGCGCACGGCTGAGGAGCTGGCGGGCCCGCGGCTGAGGGGGCGGCGGGTCCGCAGGGGCGGGTGAAGGCCTGAGGTAGCCCGGCGGGCGCGGGCGGTGCGGCTAGGGGGCCGCAGGCCGCGGGGGTGTGTGTGTGCGGGAAGCAGCGTAGCAAATGGCCCCGGGGAAAACGCCCAGCGCTCTCCGACACGGCAGCTCCTGCGCGGGTGGAGGATAAAGATGGTGATTCTGTGATAACTGGGAGGGGGGAGGCCCGGCGGGGCGTAAAGCGAGCCTTCGCGGCCTGCCTGTGGTAGGGGCCCACAGCCTCGGCTCGCCCGGGGAGGAGTGGGGTCCCGGCACCGACGGGGTGGAGGTACCGAGGCAGAGCATCCCCCGCCTCGGGCGGCCTCCGGGGCTGCGAGGAGGCTGCCTGGCTGAGCCCAGGAGTAGGGTATGGAGGCTCGTTTCCCTGCTACGACGTTCTCACTTCCTTGCCCCTTTTCTTGAAAGGGGCCTGCCTGCTCCTGTAGCCATTGGCGTTAGCCCTCCAGGAGTAACCTGCAGCCCAAGCTGTGGTGGCCATCGTGGCATGCAACTGCTTTTCCGGGCAGCGGCTCGTCCTCCTCCCTTGCCTCAGTGGTTCCAGGCATACAAACCTAACCCCAAATTCTTCGAGGCGATGCCTCACATTGTGTGGCTGTTTGAATCAATATGGCTAGACAGCCATAACCAAAATTAACTATCAAAAGAAACACTTCTTTTTTTTCCTTCACAGCCAGATTGATATCTAGTCCATTTTCCACATAAAAACAGGTAGCAGACTTTAGGATGCCTAACACCTAATGCAAAATCATAGTATTTACAGCCTAAATTAGTAAATTTTGACAGTATGGTGGATTTGTCTCTTTGGAGATTGTTGATAAACTTCTGTGAAAGTGTTCAGGCATACCTCACTGCTAACCATCGTAAGTAAGTTGTACATCTAAAGGCTTGTAATTAATTTCTGTGATAACATGGTGTTAGTTTGGAATGTAATTCTGCTTTTCCCATGCCAAAAACGAAGGAGACTTTCCGGTTCTTGGTAATAGGGTAGCGCCTGTTCCCATATTACAGTATGGTTCAGCCACACTGTAAGCACAGCTGTACTTTCATATCTTAGCCAAAATGCTGCAGTACTTTGCAGACGAACACTTTGAGAGTGTGAAAAAAATACTGTTGAAAAAGGAGGGAGAAGTTAAGAAAATATGAGTGACTTTTGTTGCTTAGACAACTGTTACGAGATTCATTTCCTCTATTTTTAAGACATTGGAACACTTAATTTTTTTTTCATCCGTTGCTAATACTTTTTATTCATTGGTGTTCTTCTTGCCTGGAGACGTCTTCCAACCTGATAATTTTTGTAGTGAAAATAACAAAACCTGGAGGAGATTTCTGTTGCCGCCTTCTTTTCTACGGCCTGGATATATGGCCCTGGTAAGGCCCCAGGTCACCACAGTTTAGGGTGTATAGAATGTGCGTGAGTGAGTTCCAGAGCTATTGGATAGTTACAGTAGGTAAAACACTTGTGATTAAATTGCTTCTTTCTGTCCTCCGTCTTAAGATCGAGAAACAGCTAGGCCTGAACGTGATCTAGGTTTGCCCTGCTTTAGGAGGGAGGTTTGACCAGATGACCTCTAGAGGTCCCTGCCAACCTACCGTATTCTCTTATGTTCGTACAGTTTCAAAAGGACTAATAATAGCAAGTCTTCATGACTGCTAAATTATATCCAAGAGAAGTCCCATATCCTAAGTGAGCTCCATTTTAGCCAGTATTGTTTCACAGCTCGTCATGGCAGGTCTTCTACTGCACAGGTTGTCTCTGAAGCTGAAGAGACGCTGCTGCTGGTGCCACCAGTATTATAGTGCAGCATCCTGCATTAGCATTGACCTTCAGACTCTTACATACTTTCAGTCTGATCATCATTATTTATTCTTTAGCAATTCTTTCAATTTTTGCAATTAAAATGCTGGAAATTGCAGTCTGTTTGGTTTTTGGGGTAAAGCTTTCATTTACGCAACATGGTTTCGTTCTAGCTCTTTCTGAAAATGTAGAAACAACTTAGAGTTATGTGGAGCCACACTTGTGTGAAATTACCCAGCTGGACAAGTGTAAACTGCCCTTTTAAAACTGACCAGTTCCCTTTTAAATACGGTAAGCAAAGCCTGACAGAAAAACTAGTGTCAAAAGCACCAAGACTAATCTGTAACATTTATAAATGACGTAATGCTGTGGATGAAGCCACACAATCTGCTGGGCATTGGGTGATAACCTTGTGAGGCTGGCAGTTTTCCAAGTCATTGTGGCACTCTGTAATAAACAAATCCGCAAATCAGCCAGCTTCTGGCATATTTGGGCTCTCTTGCAGTGTAAACAGTGCTATCGACACTCACCCAATTTTTCATTGCGTGTAGGTTTTTTTTTCCACCCTGCTCTGTGTTTCAGTTTGAAGGCAGGCGTTTGCACCCTCCCAGGTGCCAATGGCTTCTAAGGCTGGATGCCCCCGAGAGGCGCTTGCCTTATGGGATCAATGGGTGTAAGGAGGCCCTTCTTCCCAGAAGCCCTGCACCGGCTGCTTCGCCCTGTAGGCACAGAGCTCCTCGGGTCTCCGCGGACAGGGTCGTACCCGGTTTCTAAACCCGCCCCACGCAGCCAGCCTTTGTTCTTGTCACGTTTTAGGGGTCAATTTGGCACAAGCAGCTGTGTAAGTACCAGCGAAGCATTCTATCTCCCGGCGAAGAGCCTGGCCTAGGTTTCACATGGACATCTCCTTAACTGGGCCTGGATACCTTAAAGGGGAAGAAGTTACGCTGAAAGTTCCTCTTTTCAGGAAAAAAGAACCTACGCTCCATAAAGCACGTTAATTGGATTCAGCATGCCTACACGCCGCCTCTATATACCCATTAGCCTAGACAAAAGCCTTGGCCATCACAGCTCAGGCACTTTTTACTACGCTGGTCTACTAATCTAGTCAGCTTGTATGTATTTTCAGGAATTGGACATTGTCGTGATTTTAGGTCTGTGACTTGCTGCTTTCAGCCTTGGGCTGAAGGCAAAACAGCTCTCGTAGGCTGAGAAGAGACCAGCGCAAGCTTGACAGACTTTTAAGGTCAGATAGCTCAAGATCCACATGGGATGGAAATGAATGCTTTTTACTGTCTGAAAGCTTGGGATTACAGCTTTCACATGTCAAAAAGGATTAATCTCCAACTCTAGTGGTGTGTGAATTATCTGTTGCTAGAAGGGCGTGGACTGTTTCAGAGGTGCTTGCCAGTACTGAATTAGATGGCTTTCAGGAATGGAAGTGTTTTCAAATTCTGACACTGGACCAATGAACTGAAGGAAGGCAGTTTTATGAATAAAATTCCCCAGCATTCAACTAGCTTATCTTCTTGATTAGCTAAGTCAGGAGCATGGAGTCAAATCTATGGTTTTCAAGACTAGAAGTCACCAGTATTGCAATTATTGTAGCCTGCCCACGCCTAGCCTGTAAAAGCAGCCTGTCCCTTTTCTAATGTAATGATCTGAAGGGACAGTATATCACTAGTTATGCTTTGAAGCATTTACTTTGCCTGAGGAGACATATACTAAATATTTAATTAATTTAAATTATAAAAAATGCAGCCTCATCTATGGAAAGGCCTTAAATAGACAGCTGGCCAGGAGAAACCTCTTCAGGGTATAATAAAGAAAAACTGCCATGCCCACCACAATACTAGGCAATAGACTTATCGCAAAATAAATAAAACCCCAAAGATGTAAAAACATTCTGAAAGCTTGAGGTACAATAAAGGGACACAAATAATCAGTCAGGAATCATCCATATGGATAATATCATGATACATGGTAGTATTTGAGGAATTCAGCAACAGCACATTGAAGTAGGCAATTTTGAAAGTTTGAAAATGTGCTAAAGGAATATAATCTACTTGAAGGTCACTCTCAATTTACTATCCCCTTTGTTACACACTGTAGAGAATTTTGCTCCACTTTTCCCCTTCACTAGTGAATCAGTCACTTTTTTATATTGTTTTTACAGTTTTTTGAGGCATAAGCATAGATAAGCAATAAAGCTGGTAGTGGTTCTTTATATAGAACTGTTGAGTAAAACAAAAATGTATCTTTTTCTAAAAAGCTGTAACAGTTTAAAGACAGTTGGGGAAAATCTCCTTTGTAGTATAGATTATAATATACATTCAAACTAATACATGAAATCCCTAGGACTTTTAATGACCACAGTTGACAGAAAATAAAATGTGTTTTCTAGGTGTAACAGTCAGAAGAAGTATTTGTGTAGTGAGTGTAAAGCACCTTACTTTGTAATCAGATTTAACAATTTATCAATGTAAAATACCTGTCTTCATGCTGCTTTGACTGTTTTTTCTCAGAGCAGAAATGTGATATTTACTGAAGCCAATGAATTCAGAGAGAGTATCTCGCACTTAGTACGAGAAACTGGGATTTTTCGTGCACAAGGGAATCTTTAGCAAAACTTACACATCAGGAACCTCTCAGTAGGAATGAAAAGGGAATATGCCAGCTGCTAATTTTACCCTGGTAGATCTTTTGTAGGTTACGGGAGCCAGCACGTGCCAGCAGTGGGCAAGGGAGCACAGGGAGCCTGGGGAAGACCAACTTGATTTATCTTACCTTACACCCCTCCTCGGCTACCTTCAGAAGTGGGATTTTGAGGAGCTGACCTCTTGGGAGCATCCTGATTGTTTGCAGCTGCTGGAAGCCAAGAGTGGAGGTTGGGACTCTTGGTGGCAACCACAGGCATTGCCTGTCTCCCTGTGGCTGCATGGTACGGAGGCGTTTTTCAGGCAGCAGATAAGAACCAAGGTCTTGCTGAGAAAGACTTCTCTTTGCCCTCACCAAAAACTCCTGTGACACGAGCATTTCCTTCTGAATCTTTTCTGTTATCTGCTACGTGGATTTATCTGGTCTTTGTCATAAGGGGCAAGGGAATGAGCTGACGTCTTTTTCTGCTCCCTTGTCACCTGGGTGACTTTTGCAGGTACTGCTTGGGGTTGGAGTAGTCGCGGTACCTGTTGTTGGAACAGCTGGAATAGTGGTGGTGCTCGTTGTGGAGGCTGGAGTAGTTCATGCTGGTATGGGTGGCAGAGTGACTGACGGGATTTGAGTACCAGCAGTCCATGTCTTACACCACCTATTCCTGCAACAATATTCAATATTAAACCACCCCTGAAACACATTCAGGAGAAGCAATAATAAAATCATGATTATAAGAAGGTAGCAATCATTTCCAAAATCCTAGAAGCATCAATTCCCTAGCTCTGGTGGTTTCAATTTGACAATAAAGGGCCAGATGAACTTTCCCAAGGTAAAACTGTAAGTGTAATTAGAACAGAATCTATTACGTGATGCCCGAGATATACAGGTAAAGCTGTTCTCCAATTTATCATATTATAGATCTGCATCAAACACCACCGCACAACAGCACATTTAAACTTCCACAAACAAAGAGTAAATAAATGATACAACAGATTCATCATTTTAAGCAGCATTGCATCAACTAACTTTAAACAAAGCCCTATAAAGAAGCAATATAACATTTTGCTCAAGAAAGACATGATGCGAGCTGTCTGCTTTAATTGCCAGCCCCTTAAGACTCTCATAGAAAAAAATCTGATACTCTCTCAGCTGAGCACACTGGAACTCCAACTATTCAGACAATCTGTCAGAGTCCTGGTCAAGGCCTGTCTGAGCCCCACGTTGGGCACCAACGAATCCGTTGTGGTTTGGGCTGGACTGGCTACTGAGTGAATGACAGAAGCTCTCTTCAACCTTTAAAGAAGAGAAAGAAGAATGAGAGAGAGAAAAACTTACGGATTGAAAAAAGAAACTAAACTAATGAAGTATTACTAACAAAATAATAATAAAAAGAAAAGGTAATAATATTAATAAGAAAACAATGAGATATATACACAACCGTATGAAGCTCCCAGGATGACGATCACATCGCCAGCAGGCACTGGGAAAGTCCCAGGCTGGAATCACTGACAGACGGGAACTGGATTCCAGATCTGGAGCCAGGAACGCAAAGATTGTCATCAAAGGCAGACGAACAGAGTCCTCTTCAGAGGCCAGTAACTGAAGAAGGAGCCTGACCCCTTTGATCCCTCAGCTTTTATACTGAGCGTGGGGCAGATGGGATGGAATACCCTGTTGGTCAGTTTGGGGTCACCCGTACTGTCCCTTCCTCCCCGCAGGTGCGACCCCTCTATGCTCTTCTGCTTCTGACCCTCCAACAGGCAAATAACAAAGTTATCTGACTTTGGTTGTTGTGGCAATAATTATAAGCAGGAGCCTCTCTGCATACTATTCCTTAGTATTGACTATAAACATCAGGCCTTAGCTCCTAGAAGGGGACATTGTCTGAAAAATATGCCATTAATTTCAGAGAGTTAGCAGAGGCTTAACCGAAAGGTAAAATTACTGAAAAGAAAATTGGTTTTTGTTTTACCTCAAACCAGGACAGATTGTTAGCAAGGACATTTCAATGTCACATGTATTTCTTTGACTTCCCATTCTCCAGGCCTTTCTTTTCAGACCTGAATTATTTCCCTCAGCAATCTCTGCCAGGACAGCGCCAAAGTGCACCACATAGCTCCACTGCTGGTTTTATACATTAATTTACCTGCTAATGAGATCTACACAGTGGATGGGACAATTCAACACTACCTTGCTCATCCCCATCTAAGACCTAGCAGCAGATGGAGACAGGACGTTGCTAGTCAGCCCAAATGACCTTCTCTAACAGCGACGCTACAGAGTCCCAACCTGCGGTTCAGGGAAAAAATGCTAAAGGAGATGTTCTGGACTGTGTGTCTTCTAGCAGTGTGATTTTGCTGGTATCCTCACCTCCATTTCATCTTTCATAGAATCATACGGGGTTGGAAGGGACCTCTGGAGATCATCAAGTCCAACGCCCGCACCGGAGTGGCTCCATCTAGAGCAGGTTGCACAGGATCTTTCCTGTGCGGTTTTTCAATGTCTCCAGAGAAGGAGACTCCACCACCTCTCTGGGCAGCCTGTTCCAGTGCTCTACCACCCTCACAGTAAAGAAGTTCCTCCTCATGTTTAGGTGGAACTTCTTATACTCAAGTTTGTGCCCATTTCCATTACAGCAGAGTTCCTGAGGTGTCTCAGGGAGAGGGACACGAGTGAGTGTGAAGCCCAATTCGAAGAAGGCAGCCGTGGCGTGTGGTTTGCAAGGTTGAAAGGAGCGTTGGACTTGTCAGGGCCAGTGCCCGTTCCACCTGCTGGCGAGGGAGTCGAAGCCCCCAGCCAAAGACACTGGCAGGGAGCAGGGACAGCAGGAGTGTTTGCTCTACAGAATGTGAAAAACCCCAGATGACTGTATTCATTAATCAGGCGAATGGATATTTTTTTTTCTCGATGGGGAAATGGTACTCTCACTGGTGGGCTGGTTCCCGGATTCAGGTATTTCTAGCACTGCATGCGATGCCATAGAAACCAGCCACGGCACCAGCCCAGCTGCTTGGCGATGACAGGCTAGAATTAGGCTCAGCTCCAGTTTTTTAATCCATAGCCTCCTGGCTGCAATTTCAGGTTTTAAATAAATGACTTAGCACCAGTAATCCTTCATGATAGCTTAATTTTTGCAATTCAGCAAGTGGGAAGAACCTCACCTGAGGCACTTCCACTCACGAGCCCCAAGGAGCCCGAGAGAGAGGGAGAGGAGGTGCTCCTGGTGAAGGTTCCCTGGAGGCACACGCTCCCTCCTGCTGGCCATCTACTGGACCCAGCTCACTGCTTGCACGTGAGGGCTTTCAGAACACGGCACAAGTCTTATTTTTTCAAGGTGAAGCTTGTGACAGATAGCAGGTGTGATCTTTTACTGTTTCTTCTTTGAAGCACATAAATATCCCAGTGGTAGCCATCCCATGCAGAAAATAATATCACGTTATTCCACGCCAGCTGTCTGAACACTTTGCAACTAAACACACCTTAGGCCTCACCACACTGCCTGGCAGGACTGGAGGTGCTCCTTTAAACACTGTTTGGAAGAGAAGTGTCAGTGAAACTGATTTTTTTTTTTTTTTTTTTTTTCATTTTAAAGTGACCCCAAATTGTACGTGATCCCTTTTCAAGTGTCAGTCTCGTGGTAACTTGTGATGCCCGGGCCTTGCTTATCAGAGAAATGTAATGTAAGTCTGAGGGAGTCACTCAATATTTTGTCCAAAGCTCAGTGAATACATGGAAACAAAACAAAACCCCAGCCCAGCCTAACTTACTCCAGATCAAGGAGAAAATCCTCCAGGTGGGGGCCTGCATTCAGACCACAGGACCAAACACAAGAATGTAAAAGTCAACAGTTTTTACTGAAATATAAAGCAATTGAAATATACCAGAGTTAGCAGACCCAACACAAGTGAAGCTGTCATAGAAGTCAGGGGAATTTGTGAAGTTTAACAATGAGTAGACAATAAAGCCTTGGAAAATTGAAATGGTCTTTGTGTTCTCTGAGAACACAGAAAGAACAGACTAAATGAAAAACAATGGTTTGTCTAGACTTGGGTTAATGCTAATATTCGCATTCATTCAAATTACAAGAGCTATAAATGTATCTGAAGTCTGCTATAACACATTTTTTAAGGTGATAGTGAAGATAAATCGATTTCTAAATGTTAAGTGTGTTACTCTGTACGCTGAAAATGGAACCTCCTCCTTGTCAAGGGAAGTTAGCTGAGGAGGAAGCCTTCTTGTTTAGATCAAGTTCAGATATGTCTCTCAAGTTCATTGCAGAAAGAGCCTTCTGTACACTCCATTTGAAAAAGCTTCGCTTAATGGGGGGCTATCCATAAGCGCCAGTCACCAAATGGTAGAAGGCAGCGACAAATGAGATGCAAAGTCCAGTAGATTTGAAGGATGAGGTACTTCGTGCTCAGTTCCTCTCCACTGACATTTTTTCCCATTACAAAGTAAGATTGTGGGAGGTCAGGTTTAAGGATGACTGTCACTTGGAGGGGTGAAAAGAGCGGGCGGTACAAGTGAGTGAAAGAGGTCAGTGGATGGCTCCTTGAGAAATGGTCTGGCATTAGCGCATGAACCAAGTTAAGGTGAAAGGCAGCCCTTTGGCTCTTGCTGCAGAAAGAGGATCTTTGATTACTTTGCTGAGGAAATTTCATCCCTGCTCAAAATAGGTACATCAGTGCCTAAATGTATGTTCACATATAACCATTTTTTTTTTTCAACAAAGATGGAAGACAGGAGGAAGAGAAGATTCTAAATCTACAATTTTGTCCCTCTTAGGAGAATTAGAGATAGCATGCTTCCAAACAAATTTAAAGTATTGACAGCACAGTTCCTTTAGAACAATGTGAGTCTTACCGTAAAGATGCATCCAGCTGTTGCGGTTACATGTACTCTCATTGTTCTACTTTAGTTTAATTTTAGCTGAGGAGAGTCTGATATCTCTGACCTCTCTTGAGATTTTTTTGTTGTCATGGTTTTACAGTATGCCACCATAAGAATAAATTGAAGTATGTTAAAAGAGTGAAAAAGGAAGGAAGCACTCTTTTTTTTTTTATTAACTTTTATTAAAATAAAGCCCTTTTAATTTTATTACTATATATTAACCTACAATGAAAAAAAAATTTCAGATATAATAAATGCAAAGCAGCATTCCACTATCTGCATACTATTTGCATTTTAACTGTTACAATGTAACTAATGACATGAAAAGAGAAATGGTGCTTGACATCAGCCCTTGTGGTGTTAGAGACCTTTCCAAGTAAAGGCTGCTGGGAAAACTGTATGTGCAGAAATTAATTTCACTAGCAGTTTTTGAAGTAAACTGTGGTAGGTAGGAGTTTGAGCAGTTGATCTATTAAAGGTTATTTGTATATGCAATATGTTCACAAAGAAGCATCAATAGTAAGA
Organism: Calidris pygmaea; assembly: GCA_003697955.1. Lineage (NCBI taxonomy): Eukaryota > Metazoa > Chordata > Aves > Charadriiformes > Scolopacidae > Calidris > Calidris pygmaea. The sequence continues at coordinate 4,507,222 of QJSC01024120.1, forward strand.
CTGAATACTGTGGTTCATACGCAGTATATCAGAAAAATGCCGTGGATTGTTTGCTGCAGTTACAGTATCGCAGTCTTAGTAAAAATTATGCCTGCTACTTATTAATCTAAGCACTTTCCAAATACTGTTTTTGTGGCATTTAAAAACTGAAGTCACAAAACGTATATATACCTGTATATATATTCTTGTGTTATTGAACGACATTAGGAATTCAAAGATCACTCAAACTGGAATAAAAATTTTCCGCACAGACTGCATGTATCTCCTCTGAGGGCATGGTGGATGACCTGTGGAGGCTGAGAGCCAGACCAGGTTGCTGTGTCCCGGGCACCTCCTCCACAGTATTCTTGTGTGACAATGCAGTAACCTATTGGCATTTTGTTAAATACATGCACACTGAGTATTCCCTTTTTTTTTTTTTCAGGTCCCCAGTAGGAGCTGTGGTATGCTGAGCAATGCAGAGTACTGCCACTGAAAAAGAATTTCGTGCTGAATGTGAGAAGGGCTATGTAAATGTGATGTATATCATTAAGTCCTCTGTATAAAAAAGCCTCAGGGTTTTCAAAGCAGGATCAAAATTAATGGTTATTCTTCTCAGCTATAGTCTTTAGCTTTACTGTGTTAACAACCTATGTATAAAGCATTTTCCTATGCTTTATTTCATAGAAAAACTGAGAGAACTACAAAATGTGGAATTAAAGCACTAATAGCTAGGTTCATTTTCAAAATATCAAATCCTATAGATCAAATATCGGTATCAAAATCCCATTTGTTGCAATCTGAAGTAAACAGACTGTAGGTTCCCTGAGATGCCAGCCACGGCAATGCTGACAGTCAAAGCACTAACTATTATGTGCCAGCACCCCAAGGATCAACACCTATAATAACCAAGGGTTTTGCTTCCTTCCTCTCTCTCTGTTACCATTAGTCATTAATAATCTGCTTTAGTGTAACTAACAAGCCCTTTGAGCATGTGTGACATGACTTAAACTCTTCAGAACGAAGGTCACAGCAGGCAGGTGCTGAACACAAAAGCACAGATGAAATCCTGTCCTTCTCCTACAGATTTATCAAAATGCAAAACAAACAGTATGCTGTGGCTCAAAACAGGAGCTGCTGAGCACATTTAACTACTACATGTCATATTCAAACTCAGTTACCTTCTTTGCCTGAGTGGGGACATACTCCTTGTTCCTCCTATTGAACCTTTGGTACTACCAGGGGGTGGGGAGGGAAGGCAAAAAACCATTCACTGGTCCAGAAAATAACAAAGGGAGAGAAAAAGAAGGCAGACAATATCCTGCAAACTACTCACCATGGAGAGCAACGTAAGGAAGGCTCAACTTCACCGACATAGTCAGACTCCCAGAGACACTCAGTGTAATGTAGCTTATATGCCTCGCAAAAGGGACAGATCAGGCTTGAGGTCTTCTGACAAGCAGGTCCATTGGCTGCTCCCTGCAGTGGTAAAGCAGGTTTCTCATGCTGTGTGATTACTCTCCAGGGTGGTGAGTCCATCGTACATTCAGTGTGACAAAAAGACCTAAATAATTGAGTAGGCTTTTCCTCATCCCCTTCTTTGCCCTCTGGGTTTAAGGGAAAATATGCTTTCTGCTTCCCTCATGGAAACCTCTAATTAGAGAGGGATGGAGCTACGTACCTTCCTTTCTCTCTCCCCAATGTCCAGAGTCACCACTTGTTCCAGTGCTACTTTTTCCTAGCTCCCACAGCTGATCTGACAGCTTCACCCACGTGCTGGTAAGTTTGCAGTGATTAGTTCTGTTAGGGGGGATAGCAAAGAACTGACATTTTCCCAGTTCATTTTCAGTCCCTAATTATGATTCAGTGCAGCGAGCTTTGCCCTGCTGTGTACCAATGAGCATTTGAAGTTTGCATACCTATTTTTAACCAGGAGGCATCCGCTTCATTAATGCAAGTATGTTCTCTTTCTCACACAAAACTTGGGCTGTTATAATGGAAGACCTACTGCTGACTCAGAAAACCCAAAGTCTTGTAAGACAGAAAGGGAATTGATCTATTTATATTTCATGTTGTCCCCTTTCCATCTCCATTCTAGCCCCTAAGAAACTACTTCTCACCTCTACCACCTACTCTCCTCTCCAACTCCTCAATTAGAGTGGTAGTTGCAGTTTTTCCTGTAAGATGGTGCAATCACAGATGGAGCAGCTGGAATTTTAGTTTCTCTATTAATTCAAGTCAAGCACTGCTAAACTAAACAGGCTGTGTTTGCTGAGGCTGTAGGAACTAATACCTCTATTCCTTTTTAAGGCTTTTTGAAAGATTTACATTTCCACTCAAATTGAAAAGGCTTCAGAAAGTAAAGAATAAAGCTGTTGTGGGATACAGTAAACTACACTAAAGCAAGGTTTTCAACCCCCCTGAAAACAGGCAAAAAAAACCCAGTGGGAAAGGGGGGAACAAAGCAGTGGTAGGCAGCAAGAGGTACAGAAGGGACCAGTCGCCTGCAGAATGGGGCCAGGCAGTACATTGTAAAAACAGCAGCAATGCACTGAGAGGACTGTTCCTATTTCCGTTTTCTCCAGAAAAAGGCATATTACCCTACAATAGTGAAGCCACACCCATGAGGAAAAAAGTTAAGGTCAACAGATTATCAGCGGCTGCTGAATTTTCATGGCTCTCCTGATTTGTTTGCAGCTCTGATAGATCTCCCTGGCTAAAAACAGTCATCTCCCATAGAGCCAAACCTGCACACACAGACATACTAACCCGAAGTGACACCAGAGAACTGGGATGCCTCATGGTCTTATTTAACTTCATGCCTGTATGTGTTTGATTAAAGATGTATGCTTTTAGCTTTAGGGTGGATAAAGACAATAAAGGTCTGGACTGATCTTTCTCTTCCTGCCTTCTATTTGACTCCGCTTGGCAATCAGTGATTGCCATGGAAATCACTAAGCGAGCCTTCAGAGACATCCCTTTTTCCAGTCAGACAGAGGTGCCAGGCAGATTAATACTTCTGTTTAAACCAGCAATTTTATAGGGAGAAGGAAAGCAGGACCTTTGAAACCCCAGGGTTCTGCAGCTAAAAATCTTTGTTACCCACCTTGTCTTTTGAGCTATAATCCACCAGGAAAGGTTACTTCGGTGAAAGAAATACTGACGCTACAGGGAATGTCAGAGTTGAGACAGCGTATATGCAAGAGAAATAAATAAAAGAAAAAGCTGTTCCAAGGTATAATAGGAGAAGGCTCCACTTCAATGTTGAAACGTGCTTTCCCTCAAAAGGCTGTCTTCTCCCCCTGACACTGCTTCAATGCCACCACTGCCTTCTGGCATCCAGCAACGGAGTCCTAGAGGACTCCCCACACTTACTGGTACCTGGGCAACATGTGTATTTATTAGAACTGGAACCCAGTGGAAGATTTCAAGCCCTATACCAGGGAACGAATACTTATTACTAAGTGGAAGGAGAGAAGAGTGACCATGCAGACACACCACGTTTCATTTCTTTTCATACGTGTTGTTAGCTTATTACTTCTCATGCGTACCTGATGAACAAGACACCAGGATAACAAGATAATTCAAGAAACATCCAAGTAAATTTGAGAATTATTGGACCTACAATTCCAGTCACACATTGTAAAATATCTAACATACACAACTACCTAACTTTATTTAACATAAAGAAATATATAAATATATAAATAATAAACNATATATTATTAAATATTTATTTTAAATGTATGAAACTCAGAATTTTTTGGATAACAGTCTGGAATGAAAGCTCTTTAGGGACCTATTAATTGCCCTGATACGAAAGGACTGAAAATATTTACTGAAAAAAATTATGGCAGCATTAACTCAAGTCTATGGAAGATATCTTAAGATATGTCAGTTTTGATACACAATTAACAACTTTTGATAAATGAAAACACAGAACTATACATGAAGTAAAATGCTATTTGAGAAGCGTAACTGCAGATCTAAAACTGTGGATCCAGGTGTTAATGCATATGTGTTTGCACAATTAGAAAGTTTACTAAAACAATGACCATACCTCAAGCATATTTTCATCCAGTTCAGATTAAGGGTCATCCGAGGACTCTTCTTCAGGCAGTCCCATAAAACTTACACAGCAAAATGTATGTCCTAACGGAAATCAGCTGGAATCAATGTACCATGCTTCTATATTGTATCTATCTTTAATATTAATCAAACAAAAGTATATTTTTTTGAACGTAAGAGGGCAGTTGCCTGCTTTTAAGATCCGTGAAATGTTTTCCCTGGAAATGTGGAATCTGGAAAGACTGGCATAAACTGTTCCAGTTGATTCCAGGTTTTAGAAAAGGCAAGCACGTCACTGCAGATCATGCTGAAATTACACAAACACGGGCATCACTCAGCTGTCCAACTTCGGCGACTCTAGACAGCACAACCAGCTGCCTACTGCCAGAAAGAAATTTCTTATATAGAATTGCTGCTGTTCAGCTCCATCGTTTCATACACCAAGCTTGAACAACAGATGTAGGAACGCATTTGAAAAAGCCTTAACTCGCCATGTTTTAATAGACCATAAAATAAGTCTGCTGCCTTACCTAAATTCACAAGGGAAGATGCAGTTACTGTTAAAAGAAGCTTACTGCTGAAGAGATTAGCAATAATTAGGAAAGGTATCTGTTGGTAAACAATGAAATTGGAGTCCAGGGTAAATGTCACAGAAACAGAGGTTTTTAGAGATTAAAAGTTTATTTAAAAACTGCCAACATTTAACAAAAATGATTTTACACTATTTTCCATTTTCTACAGAAATACAATAACTTACAGCTGTGCTTAGTCCATTCTGTCACTAATACATATAAAACCAAGTCTGCTGATAAATAAGTGGGAAAAAAAAATAAAAATCTATTTACCAACCACCACCACTAAAATTGTACCTGTAAATTTTGGAAGACATCTGCATAGAATAGTTAGGACTGTAGGGGTGCTCTTTTTTTTTTTTTTAATATATTTTGTGCTACTAGGACATGTAAAAATTTAATTAGCATGCAATACAAAATATTTGAAATAAACAAGGTAAAACTCAGTGTGCACAACTGGAAAGCAGTGCTAGGATGCCCTCCTATGTTTCTAACTAGACATCAAAAACTGAACGCTTTATGTGGTGGAATTTCCCTTCGCAGCAAAACTAAATTTATAACCATGAAAATCTATACCTGACTAGGTTCCACTGAAGATGGATTAAAAGTGGGGAGAAAATTATCTAGTACTAGAAAACAACAAATAATTGTAGAACATTTCAAATCAACATTAAGTAAATGCATTTTAAAAAAGAAATTAGCTGTTACCTAGTTACAAGCGTTTGTGAGATGACAGGGTGACAAACGTGCAGTTTATTGTTGCACCATAAATCTATACAGCATGCTAGAAGAACAATAAAACTTAAGCTTTTCACTATTTATTAAGACTTTCTCCCTTCAATATTACCACATTGCACGTAGAAGTTTACCATTCATCCCTAAATATCTTGCATAAAACTCAGGCACTGACCTTTATGCTATTGATAAGCAATACTTCCCAAACTAATGTGTTACCCTTGTTTGCACACAGGTACATTGTATGTAACTTCTTTCAACTACAAAAGGAAAAAAAAATGAGAAACAACAAAGAAAGAAGAAGGAAAAAAG